>JAJLVH010000765.1:0-17097 GCA_030570155.1 Magnusiomyces magnusii
CCACTTAGTACCAAGAATCCAGTGAAAAAACGACCAAAGTCAACAATAGTACTAAACAAAGATAGTTAGAAAATGTTTATAAAATGAATCAAAATGGTTATTCTCTTCACTCACTTGTTTGATTCACTCATGAAATCGTCATGTGCTTGGAACCGCCCGCATATACCATCTGGAATAGGAGCAAGCAAGAATAATCCAACAACAGTCAGAGGTGTCCAATTGCTGTAAAGTGCACACGATAAGATTATTAGAATGAAACCAGCTGCCAGAACTGTTGAAAGTGCAATGATTTTGTAAAGAGGACTAACGTTTGGTTTATCAAACATGGTATTTATATTTATATCTGTTAAAGTCAATGATAAACTATGCAATTATTAGTAGTTTGATAGCAAACAACAGTAAAATGTCTCTATTTAGTTATTTTTTAATATTCTTTATTTGGTGAATTATTAATAAATCATTAAAGATGAACGAATGGCTGCGGCGACTATCGTCTCCAACTGTGTTACACATACGCATATATGACACTGTCTGTCACACATTCTCGCTTGTCAAAATCGCCACCACCACCGTTACCTTTCTTGATGATAACATCACCAATTCAGTTTTCCAACGCCACCCTTTTGACTTTTCAATTATTTATTGAAAATATAAAAACAAAAAACAAAAATGGTACGGTGATAATTGAGTTAAGAGGATGAGGTTTATATCTTAATTAAAGACTTTCATCATTATTATTACTATTCTTATTTATTGATAAAATTGTCATCTAACACTTGAATTCATTATATAGTTTAGAAATTCTTACGATAACGACGCAGTCACATATTCACCAACTGGCCGTCTTTACCAAGTCGAGTATGCTTTAGAAGCTGTCAAACAAGGATCAGCTTCTGTTGGCCTTGTTTCAAAGACTCATGCTGTTTTGGTGGCTTTAAAGGTATGTTTTTATTTCTTAGACCCCACACACAATGGGTTCAACAAAATTGGATATTGATTTATAAAAAGGGTTGAATACATGTGTATATTAAGCAATTGATTTTTATTATTGTTTTTGACATTGACTAACGCTACTTGCCAATCTCTTTTTTTTTTTTTTTTTTTTTAGAGAAACACTGAAGATTTGGGATCATACCAAAAAAAACTTATTGGAATTGATTCCCATATGGGTGTAGCACTTGCAGGTCTTGCACCAGATGCCAGAATTCTTTCTAACTTTCTTCGCCAAAGAGCCATGTCATCTCGACTTGTCTATGGTCGACAATTACCAGTTTCACGTGCAGTTCAAGCAATTTCAGACAAGGCACAAGGAAACACACAACACTATGGCAGACGTCCATACGGTGTTGGATTGTTAATCATTGGACATGATAGCAAGGGACCTCATCTTTATGAGTTTTTGCCTAGTGGATCAGTTTTGGAGTACTTTGGTACAGCAATTGGAGCACGTTCACAAGCAGCCCGAACATACTTGGAACGCAGTTTTGAAGAGTTTCCCGATTGTTCATTAGAACAGTTGATTGTTCATGGACTTAATGCGTTGAGAGATACTTTGGCTCAAGATAAAGAGCTTACAACCAAGAATACGTCAATTGCCTTCCTTGGAGCAGATACCCCATTTAAGATTTTGGACGATGATCTTGTGGCACCATGGCTTGATCGTCTTGATTCAGTTTCCCGTACGTCAAATCCCGTCAGCTCAGAAGAAACAGCTGGAGCAGACAATGGAACGGAATCAGATGTGATGCAAACAGATGCACCTGAAGAGACAGCAGGTAGCAACGAAGGATCTAATGAAGATAATGACAATGCTATGGATACAACTGAATAAAGAAATAATTATTTACAATTACAATGTAGAAGACGTATTTATAGAAAGCGCGAAGTACATTAGGCAAATAATAGTGGTTTATTTATATAAACATGTGAATATAAAAGAAGCAAGGAATGCAACTGGAAGGATCATTCTTTTTCCACTGAGGAAGACAAGAAATATAGGAGGTTGAAGCAAGCGCGAACAAAAGCCACACACAAAAAGCGTAAAAAAAAAAAAGCGTGACCTGGCCATGGATTTAGTGTCTCATTCGGCAGAGGCATAGGCCAGGGTTATGAAAAGCGCAGAAACAGCAAAATAACACCACCGGACCGTTTTTGTATGTGTGCGTGCTTGTTCCTTGTCAAAAATCTAATCACTGTCAAAAACCAACTCTTTTTGTTTGGCCAAAACGGCTTTGTTTCCTCTATAAAAACCTGCGATTTCCCCCGTTTTTAAAATTTTATTTCATTTTTATTTCAAATCCATTTCAAATCTATTTGATTTCTATTCAGCTTGGTTTATTTCTGTCTATTTGACTTGTTTTTATTTGTTATGAAATTTTGCTAATACTCATTTCATAAAACCTGCCTATGAATACCCCTTCTTCTTCTTCTCTACCAATATGGTCTGGAGAATATTGCGATCTTCCACTTTACTTTGTTCTTGTTCGTCGATACTCACCTGAACCACCACCACCACCTCCTCCAACTAAACCAGCTCCCGTTCAAACCAATGCTCAACCTTCTTCTTCTTCTACCCCTATTTCTCGCCGTTCCTCTATCGTCAGTGGAATGAGTGCAGGTGCCCATCATTTTTTCCGTAAAAGAAAATCTACAACTCTATTATCTTCTCTCACTTCAACTTCTTCAAATAAATCAAGTGCTACAAATTCAAACTCTTTGAATAATAACTCCCGACCTCCTTCTCCAACTTTTCAATCTTATTCTCATGAAGTGTCACTCTATATTTACCACCTTATTTTGAGTTTACCCAATGCATATCGTGAACGACTCAACACACCATTCCCATCATCTATAGATGATTACACTGACATCTTGATCCGTTTACTTCCAAAAGAATGGCCTGAACTTGCCTGCTCCGGTGCCCTCAAACGAATGACTTCTCTGCATTATTCCGATTTTGCTTCTTTTCAACACTTTTTATGGGAATTCCGTCGCTTGAAATTAGTCGCCCAAGCTTCTGATCGAAAAGCTTTTCTCATTTTCTTAGCAATTATTCCCACAGATTTGCGTGTCGCAATTGCCCGTTCTGGGATTAATTCGTACTCTCAATTATCTCGTATAGAAGAATATGACAAATTGGATATTAAACTTATGGCCTTGGATCCTCGATGCCGAAAACCTCTTAGACTAGATATGCATAAAGATAGACTATTATTTCCCCTCCACCTTTCTTCTTCTTTGTTCAACAAAATATTAAAATCAAAGCATAAGCTAATTGATTCACTAGCAATGTCTTGGTTCCAACTATCAATTACCAACTCAATTTCTTCAACCGCTCAAAAATCATCCGCCAACCAACCCCAACTCTCCAAAAACTTAATATTCAACATGAATCCTGCATCTCAGTCCGCTTTTCCCAATTACTCTGCTCCCTCTTATTCCTATGAAAACTCCAGCACAAAAACTCTTCCATTTTTTGATTTTCATTCTTCTTCTTCCCAAAACAATGGTAATAATATTATTTCAACTACCTCCACAAACCACCCATCCCAATATTTAACAAAAAACGATCAAACCACCTCGTCTCACAAGGTCGCGATTAGCGACAGCCTCGTTTATTTCAATCAAAGACTTCATCTTTCTCAAAGTTTAATGACCAGTGTTATCAAACATTGGTACAATTGCTTTACTACCGATATCCAACAAGCTGATGCTGAAATTTTCAACTGCTTGACCGACAGTAACTTTAGTTTTAAGCCTATTTTCGACTTTTCCCAAACATTGTACTCAAAACCAAGCTTCAACCCTCTTTCAAACCACGCACCTGCTGATAGCTTTGACAACTTGTTTGGCGAAAGAAATACTCAAGGATTTTGCAGCACTGCCAATCTCACTGACTCTCAAGTTTCTTCTTCTTCTCCACCTCCCAATGGCACTGCTTATTACAAACCATGGCAAATTGTCAAAATTTCGTACGTCAGTGGCACCGAGCTTTTAGAGTTTGCCAAATCATACAAAAATCCATTTTCTTTGAAAGAATGCAAACCTTCAATTAGAAATAACAGTAGATCCACCAGCAGAAGTAGTGGAACCAGTGGATTGAACATATTCAATGCCCAACAACCTTGTTATGGCTCCAACGTCAATGTTTGTCGTGCTGATTCAAAAGCCTCCAGCTCGTCTACTGCATCATCGAACGATCCTTCTCTTTTTTCATCATCCGATTCTATTCAAGAAAGTGAGTCATCCTACACAACCAACGCCACATCTACCATGGCCAGCACAACACACCACCAAAATGAACCAAGTACTGCCAAAACAACAGAACAGCTGCCCATGGATTTTGAATCAACTGAATCCCATCTCAAGGATTTCATTATTTTGACTTGCTGTGAGACTTTAGAAGTTTACTTGGCTGCTGTAGATCCTACCGACCCTCCTCTTGCCATGATCCAAACAATTTTGATTCCTTTTGCTCACCAATACGGGTACCCATTAGCGCTGCTTACTGACCGGTCTGCACCCAACAAGTTTTTCACGTCCAACCTGTTCCAAAGCTTTTGGAAAGCGCATGGCACACCCACATTCCACCAAAGTACCATCTCATCGGATGCCACCTCAATCTCAGCCATTCATATTGATTTCGTGAAAACGTATCTTGCATGCTTTGCCAGAGAATTGCAAAACGGGTTGCCTGGGGTTAGCGACGAAAAGCCGTCACTTTTTTCCAAACCTGTTGGCAATAACCTCAATAACCAGCAGCATGGTTTAGAATGTACGTCCGGCCCTGGTTCTGGTTACAGCCGCACGGTGACATTAGCCGGGTGCACAAAACGGCTGATGGCTGCGCTTAATGATTTTATTGCGTATTATGATACAAACGGAGGCAATGCCTTAGAGGGAAACCTTTACGGCGGGCCGTGTTCTGGAACTGCAAGTCGTTCCTCGTCTGTGCATAAACAACGATCTATGTCGTCCCTTCGTAACAAGCGATCCTCAATGTCTTTTAGTCATAGAGAACAGCCAGCATCTCAGTCAACTAGTTCAGTTCTTAATACCAAACCTAGATTCAATTCTAGACCTAGCAGTATGCTTGATTTGTCACAGTCTAATCAAATGGAACGCAGCAAGTCTGTCACCAAGACAGAAAACACTAAAGCGTCGTTTACATTGTACCAAGAGAACGAGGCGTTTCCCGAATTTGGCAGTGGCCATCAAAACAGTAACAAATACGGAAGCCATATGACAGCCGAAGATTTTGGCAGAAAGAATGACGAAGAAATTAAACAGGAAGTAAACAAACCGACGGAATGTGACAGCAATTTTGATCAAGATGCGCCGTTTTTTGTCGCCAATGGGTACAGAGACACGATTTTCTATCGTACTCTTCTAGTTGCCATCAAGATGTTTACAAATGTCACTGAAATGCACTCTAATCGCTGCACCAGAATCATGGAAAGTATTGTTGAGCCCGATTTGAATAAGGGCCAGTCTAGTTGGGCAACTGTCATCCCATGGAAATTCCATCAACAGGAAGGGAGTGAAGAAAAAGTGTCGTATCCGTCAACCAGACCATCTTCTCGTTCAGGACATGTTCAGACAATGGCTGCTACTCCGATCCCTACTACATTCATCAACAAGCGATTAAGCACAAATTTGTCCAAGTACTGCGACTATTACGAAAGCCTTGGCCAGCAGAACCAAGCATCTGCATCACATTCGACATCTAGATCTTTTTTGCATAACAATACATCTCAAGAGTCTTTTGAAAATGGGTATTCATCCGTTATTGGATCGTTGAATGATACGACATCTGCTGCACCCAACACAAATATCCAGGACCATGTCATGATTAAAGGTACACTCACAGCTGTTATTTCGATTCTTGGATATTGTGAATATTTAGGAATTCCATGTTTCCTCGTCCAAACAGATTCTCGCCATGCACCCGGTGTAGCGTGGGTTACTGGATTCCAGTTTACGGCCTGTAGTCATCAAATGCGTGCTGCAATCCGTGAAATGTCCAGAACTGACTCTCAAGAATTGCCAGCAACACTCAAATATCTTGTATCGCCATACTTGCCCAACAGTTTACAACCCAAACATATTAAGACTCGAGTATCATCTAAAGAGTATAAGTCGTTACCATCAACACTCAACAACACCGCTTCTAAGCAAGATGAATTGTATTCTTCATATACCCATTCCAAGAATGTTTATAATGACCATGCTTCATCCTCACACGACTTGACTTGTACAATTCCACGAACCAAGCACCAAGAGAATTACACTTATTCAACTACACATAATCCGTCACCACAATCCAATAATGACGATTTGCATTTCGATACTGTATGGAATAGTATCCAATTATCTCCTTATTTAAGCTGATATTATTTGTGTTTTTTTAAAAAATTGAACCGTTTCTTTTTAATTCTTTTTTCTTTAATTAATTTTTTTTCTTTTGCATTTATTTTTTTTTGGGGTATATATGAACACGGATTATAATTTTACTTATATATTTTAATGAATTTTCTTTTTGACTTTATAAAATAAAAAATAAAAAAATAAAAAAATAAAAAAATAAAAAATATAAAATTGAAATTGAATTATTACTAGAATTACTATATATTATTGTCAATTCTGCAGATTTTCCAATAATAAAAAACAAACCGATTAAAAAAAACAAAAAACAAAACTAACAAAAAAAAAAAAAAGAAATACAACCAATCATAATGATCAATTATTTACTTTTTTCTTAAGAACGGCTAGCACCTTTGCCATAGACAATATTAGCAGAACCAATAATATCTTGACCAAGAATAGCATAGTTACCGTTATTGGGAGTAACTTGGATACCGACAAGACAAGAGTTACGAGGAAAGTTGATGGCAGCAGTGCGAGCACTGACATAGTTTTCAATGGGCAAGAGGAACTGATAGTTTGGAACTCTAAGAGTTTGACCAGGGAATTCGAGCTGCAAGTAGTCAGTGATGTTGCAGTCACAGTAGTAGCGTTGCTGGATTGTGAAAGAAGGGTTGGCGTTCAAGTTATTGTGGAGGTTGATGAGAGCGTCGTTGGGGATATACGAAAGAGTGCTCTGGGGGTTGATGACAGCTTGAATAGGGTTGGACAACATGTCGGTGTTGGCAATACCTTGAGCATGCATGCTGTTGAGAGTGAGGCCGTAACGGGTATTGGCAGCAGGAACGCTGCTGCCACCGTTGGCTCTAGCAACAAGATCGGCACCGTTTTCAGATTGTTCTTCGGCAAAAGCTGGAAGAGCGAATAAAGCAGATAGAGCAATAGTGGAGAATTTCATTTTGACTGTTTTTTTTTTGAGTTCAAGTAGTTTTTTTAAACGAGTGTGTTTGGAGAATGTGGATTAAAATTCAAATGTGAATTGATGACGAGAATGAATAAAAAAAAGATATCATCGATTGGAATTAGTTGAATATTTATATTTTGAAAAAGAGTATATAAATCTACGTTTGATCTTATCGATACATTGTTAATTGAATTAATGAATAATTTCAATACAATTTAGAAGTTTAATAATGCTATTTATGCTAATGTTTTGGAATAAAAGAGAGGGAAAAAAAAGCAAAAGATTGAAATTGAAATATTATAGAATTTTTTTCAATAGTTTTATGAAATATATGAAATACTTGAACTCAAGCGACATTAAAGATTCGTTAAACTTGTAAGAACTTGTCAAGCATAATATTCTTTTTTACATTAAGAAACAAAGTCTGATTAAACTAAACGAACAAACAAATACCATGCCAAAAGAAAACATGAATGATTAAAATACGGAATATCAATCATTTGTCTTCATGTTAACAAAATCAAGTCGATAAATATTATTTGTGTACTTGCATGGATCTTTTTGTAAATGTAAATGTAGATCTCTAAAATCTGGTCAAAACCTTCATAAAGTTTATATTTTGGTCTTCAACTACTCAACTTGTCATAAAAAAAAGCAATCTAATCACCACTTTTATTCATTTGTTCCTCTTTAACAAATAACCGTTTTTTTGAAACATTCGATAGCTTTGTTCAGTTTTTCACATACTCTTTTTTCAATCTTTGTGTTTTGACATTCAACCTGCCATATTGCGTTGCTGCACTTTAACACTTTGTTTGTTTTCATGCATCATGTTCAAAACCGGTATTCCTCAGTTTCACAAGTGCGCTTGTGATGAGTTGCCCAGTGGGGAGTTTTGGTTGTTGGTGCATCATGCGCAATTATTGTATTTTTGTTATCACTGTTTTGATTTCTTTAGGAAAGAAAAAAAAGCTTTTGGCGATGGAGAATCGTAAATAGTAATCCCTGTAGCTTGAACTTCCAAAGCAGCAACTTTAAAAATTGTAAACATTCAGTTGCAGGTTCGGTACCTTGTTCACATGATCAATCACACTTACAACAATATTCTGCTGATAAATGATGACTAATCTCTGAATTGATATTTCTTGACTCTTTTCCAACTCTTGTTGTTAGAAAACATCAACACCGTTTTCATCACCAAAAAATACTCGTTTCACACGTTTTGTCGTAGGCACATTGTTTGCCAATAAAGTTGCAAGACTTTTTTTCTTTTTTTTTTGGGAGGAAATGTATTTATATTAGTATCAATGGCTATTTATGGCTAACGAGGAATTATATCGGTGATACTCTTGGTTTTTTTTAAAATCTTTATTAACGATTGTTTTGATAATACTTCTTAATCTATGATACAATACCCTGCCTCAATTTGTCAATTCCAAGTTTTGATTTTTTTTAAATAACAATTTTTTTTAAAAGAAAAAACATTTATAAATTGTTTTCGTTGTTTGTTTTTTTGATACCAAAGTCTTGATTAGCATCATTTATACCAGAAACTAAAAATTTCAAAAAGCTTTGAAAACGAAGAGACTAAAAACAATAATACGATAAGACCAAACTTATTTCAAACCAAAAAACTTATTTATTTTCACTTTGTTCATTTCACACCAACATCAAAAAGATCTACAATCCTAATATGCCAACATCTCAAAAATCATCACTTGCCACTTTCTTTCCAGATCGAAAAAGGCAACAACTTGCTCATCATTGTCAACCACATCATTTACCGACTATTCCGTCATCTTCAAAAAGAAGCCATTCACACCTTTCTACAAAGCCAGACTCTTCTAATTCCTCTATAGAATCCGCTGCTTTTTTTTCAGTTTCTTCGTCCTCTTCAATATCTTCTACAGCCGTTCCAGTTTCAAATCACGTTCAAAAACATTATATTTCTTCATCGGGTTATCTTGACTCAAAACCACCTTCTCAATCAGATTACAATCATTCTCATTCTCGTAACTCACATGGCGATTCATATTCTAAATCTCAAGACTATCCACAAGAAAAAGATTCACATCATTCCCGATCTAGATCTTCAATATCTCGTAATTCACATGAATATCACAGCACAAAAAATGGTTCGAGACATGATAGGCAATATAATGATAATGCCTCAACTAATTACTCTCGTCAAACATCTAGGGCCCCAAGTTCTCATCATTCCAAAAATTCAAACTACGATACCACACATGATGACCCGCACCGCTCTCGTTCTAATTATGATTCTCGTCAATATTCCCAATCCAATTCCCGTTCTCGTTTTGATGAACCGAGAAAAAAATACGCTGAATCTCCATCCCACCATGACGAATTCAAACGGTTGGATTTACATCATGCTAGCGGACCAAAAAGCCAAGCTTCAAATTCAATATATTCAAACCAGAATAGTCGTGCGTCAAATGATCAGCTTTTTAATAATTCATTTTCATTACCTTTTGAAATCAAAGTTACAAAAACAGTGTATGACTCAATACTTAGCAAAACCAAATCTCGAGGAAAGAACCCTATTCAAAATTTAACAATAATTACAAATGAATCACCACGCGCCACAGATCCTCGTTTTGAAGGGGGCGTCAAATACACCAAAACTTCAAAAGGAAGAAAAGGGTTTAGACTGCAAAGCAAGATTCCAGTATGGAAAGTGGACAGTAACTCGATTTTGCCTACACCTGTTGTACTACTAACTGGTCTTTCTACACTTACTACCCAACAAATTATTACCACTCGACTATTGGACGGGTATGGCAAATGCTCTAAATTTGAAATGATTCGAGATCCCGTGTCCGGTATGTTTTTAGGAATGTGTACATTAGTTTTTTCTGGCGATCAAAAAAAGTCTTATGAAATTGCAAGAAGACTGATTAATAATTCTGACCGCTTTACAATTGATTCGAAACCTGTTAAAGCCCAGTTTGATTTCAAGGGAACTATCGCCAAAAAACTGGTAGAAAAAACCATTCAACAAGCAAACGAGGTCTTCTCTAAGGTAAATACCAATCAATATGAAGAGAATTCGAAATACCGAGAATACAATGATAGTCGAGGTAATTATCGTACTAGAGGTTCTGAAATTATTTCAAATAATCGTTCAAGAGATTCCAAGTCTCGTGATGATTTAAGATCGGGCCCTTTTCATAAAACCGTGTTACCCATTCGAGATGCCTGTATTTTCATTCCTTCAGAATATATACCTTCTACCGTGATGATTAGAGATGTGGTTGCGTGGGTCAAAGCATACCAAACCAAAACCATTTTGGCAGCGTCGTTTGGATTTATTGTTATATTTTCAAATATGCGCGATGCTAAACGTTGTCATGATGAACTGAATGATACAAAATTTAACGATGTCCCTGTGAGTTTGGTTTTGCACTTGGATGGTGTTAATGAAATTGATATCGATTTGATTGAATCGATTTCTCGGTCCAAAAATAAAGTGTCTAGCTCGTTAAACGGCAAGAATTTTAAACAATCAAATACCCGTAAAGATTCTAGTTCTGCAAACAGTTTTGATCGTATTGAAAATCGACTTCATTATGGTATTAATAATATCAACAATAAAACAAAAATTGTGGATGAACGGTTTGGTACCAATTATTCAAAGTTTCTTGATAAAAGGCTGTTGTCATCAAATACAATTTCATCTAGAAAACTTGATAGCACATCAGGAACATTGCCAGCAACATTATCGTCAGCACTAGCAGAAGTCACAGTTGAAGATACAACACCGGCATCCAGCACATTTAGTTCTAATTATGGAACACTTTCTTCGTTACCCAGATTCAAAAAGAGAACCTCACTTGCATCTAATAATTCGTTGACCAAAAATGCTGTCAAAAATAAGATTGAAAACAAAAGACCAATGAATCATAAACTAAATGATGATTCATCAGAAGACGAAGACGAAGAGTCAGGTACGTCGACACCAATGTCTGAGAGTACACCATCTTTAGATTCACCAAATGATGTAGCACCTATTGAGATTCGAAAAAAGTTGTTGATTAAAGAGTCTATTAAAAGACAACGCACAAAAGCTATTTTAAATTATACATCATCTGAAGAAGAGCTGGACGATGATGTTGATTTCTCAGATGTTTCTGATTTGGGACAAAGACCTTTTAAGAAACAAAAGATTGATAATACGACTGACTCGGTTGATACTTTGGAAGGGTCTGAAACTCTTGACGATTTTTTTGACAATGTTGATAAGAAAAAGAGTCGCAAAAAGTCCACAAAATCAAAGATTAGTCAAAAATCAAGAGGCTCTATTTCATCATCTAAACAAAATGATGAACTTGTGCAACCAAATATTCCATT
This sequence comes from Magnusiomyces magnusii, assembly GCA_030570155.1. Classification (NCBI taxonomy): domain Eukaryota; kingdom Fungi; phylum Ascomycota; class Dipodascomycetes; order Dipodascales; family Dipodascaceae; genus Magnusiomyces; species Magnusiomyces magnusii. The sequence goes on from JAJLVH010000765.1 coordinate 11,699, forward strand.
GGTGTCGCTTGATGAAGATTATTTAGAAGAGCCAGTTGTGGTTGAAGACAGTATCATTGACGCTTTTGATACATCCATTGATGAATTGACGACGACTACTGACCAAAACATACCAGGAATTGTATATATCACGCACAATCTAAGTGAAAGTATAGCCAAACCAGAACTTGATTGGGACCCAGTTATTGGCGAAATGAAGCCAGTTTGTGAAGACAACACTGAGGTATTGATGGATCTTGATGGTATTCAAAGTCTTGTAAAAGATACCGAAGATTTGAAGCTGCTGCGAGACCTTTTTCATTCTGTAAAATCTGAGCCTATTGGTAACCCTGAATATTGGGCTTGGTCACATAAGGAAACAAAAGCAATGAATGAAGGACCAGCAAATGTTGGTGTTGCTACAGATATTGAAGATGGGTTGGAAGAGCGATTAAGATGGACAAGCGCAACAGGATCTTGTTGTAGTGATGGGTATTTCAAGATACCAGATGCTGACAAAGTTGCATATTTACCACATCGTCGCAAAATCCATAAACCCATTGACACTATTCAAGAAGAGGCAAGTTCATCAGCAGTGACAGGACAACCAGGCCACTCTACTTCGCGTTATAACCGAGCTAGTAATCGACGTCTTGCTAATGATATCAATTATCATAAACAACAGTTGAGCACCGAAACAGACATTCTTAATTTCAATCAACTCAAAAAGCGTAAAAAGCCAGTCAAGTTTGCGCGGTCAGCTATTCATAACTGGGGATTATATGCTATTGGACCTATTGCTCGCAACGAAATGATTATTGAGTATGTGGGCGAAGTTGTGCGACAAAAGGTTTCCGAATTACGGGAAAAGAAATATTTACGATCAGGCATTGGGTCTTCATACTTATTTCGAGTTGACGAGCATACAGTCATTGATGCGACCAAACTTGGAGGCATAGCACGATTCATTAATCATAGCTGCACACCCAGTTGTACTGCCAAAATTATCAAAGTGGAAGGTAAAAAGCGAATTGTGATATATGCGTTACGGGATGTTGGAGCTAATGAAGAGTTGACTTATGATTATAAGTTTGAACGTGAGACGAATGACGCAGAGCGAATTCCTTGTTTGTGTGGTTCAAGTGGATGTAAAGGATATTTAAATTGAAGAAGTTGATTTATTATTTTTTATTATTCTAGTTATCATTATGCATTTGTTTTTTTGTTTTTTTGTTTCTTTTAATGACTTGTAAATATTTACTATTTAATTTAACTTAACTAATTTGATTAAATTGTGTAATGTCATCACAGCCGCATATAACGTTACAGTTACATTTCGTTTTTTTTTTAAAAGAAAAATCTGACTTTGAAATAACCATTTCATCTTTGCTATTTCACATTTTTTTTTAAAAAAAGTCATTAGCTTATTTATTTATTTATTAATTTGATCAAATCTACCGAGAAAACCATGTCGTCATCATCATTAGGCAAACGATCTCGAACTATTGATCCAACGTCGTCATCACCAGTTATATTTCACCATTCATCAAACTCTACTACCCCATACTTGTACAACAACGGCAATACTGAGTCGTCCAGTAGTTTGAATACTTTCAAATGGCAAAACAAGAGAACCAAGGTACGAGCGTTATCGTCATCAACCGAGCGATGTGCCATTAACGATTCAAACTCTTTGTTGATGAAAACAACCGCTCCGGTAGTGCCAATCACCGATGATGGTTATGGATCACATTTGCACCACCATTTTTCAGAGAATGGAATAAGTTCTGAATCTGAAGTGTTGAACAACAGCCATCGAATCAACAAATCCGGTACTCATTTAGTGGATATTACCAACAAAAGCCGACTGCTTGATTCAACGGTTTATTGTAACCGAAGACGCCGGTCCTCATCTCGCAAAGCTCATAAAAAACCGTTTTTACAACCTTCAATACCAGGACCAGTGGATTTGGGCAATAACGGTGTCAGCAAGCAATCTTTTTCAGTTGTTGTCGATCCTGGCACATCTCATTTGAAGCCCACCCATGCACGCCAGACGACTGCTAAACTTAAGCCTGTTGCAAATAACGACTTTGACCATTTGCACACATTGTATTTTCCACAACTGTGTAATGGCCGCCAAAGTAAAATTGCCCATTCGGCAATAGGGTTCAAAGACTTGAACAAAATCAACTATTCTTCACCTACTTCTCTTTACAAACCAAACACTTCATTTTTGCTGTCTGCATACTATGATCCGGTCAATGCCGTTTTAGAAACAGAGCATGATGCCGATATTGAATATGGCAATGACTGTTGTGAAAGTGATGAAGATTTGACAAACAATGATTCCTCGGTATTGAACGTTAATCCTCCAATAAACTCAACCGGACCTTTAAACGTTTTAATGACGCCGAATGATCAAAATCTATCAAACCCTATACAAGCCGAGCCTCTTGCTTCTTCAACACATAATGACAATTCTTTTAAAGCAGGGTTTGATAATAATAATAATAATAATAATAATAATAATAATAATAACAATAACAAAAATGAAGGTATAGCACCTATAATAGGATCAGTAGCAGCTGCTTCATCAACAACATCACCACCACAATTTGTTTCTTCAAAAACCCCCAAAACTTGCAAATCCAAATTATCTGCATTAGCAGCTTCGCCAGCCTCAATAATATCAAGTTCTCATCATAAGAATTATAAAAATCATCATTCGTTCAAACATTCAAACATTTCTTCTTCTTCTTTTCCGTTATCGTCTTCAACCAATTGTACAAATTCCACAAATGATACCATTTCCTCATCGCCATCATTGTCTACTAATGTTGACGACTATGCTCGCTACAACTTTCGCAGTATGCGTTTAGCGCTTGCCGACATGACAATTCTTCCTTCTACATTTTCGAATATGAGAGATCCTGAACTGGTTGAAATCATGTTGGACGAAAATGAACAAGCAAGTGATGACGATGAAGATGATGTTCATAATTCTGGGTTTTATCAAGCTTTCTAGAATTTTTAAATAATTAATTAATGTTTTTTTATTTTCTAATTTATGTTCTATATATGCTTTAATAAAAAGAAAAAAAAACGTAATTGAATCATTAATTGCCTTCCATACCAAATTGTTCAGTAAAATCCTCTTGTTTCTTAATCTCGTCAGGACTAACTGTAGGCTTCACTGACTTGATAGCTTTCAAAAAGTCCTTGACTGTAAGAGGCGGTTCTTGCATTTCATCACCTTGAATATCCAACCAACTCTTTTCTTCACTTCCGTCGTCGCCAGGCGAACAAGGCGTCCATTTCTTTTTCAATTCTCCAGTTTCCAGTTCCACCATGATTGGCTTGAAATGGGTGGCTGCTTGGATTTTACGTACCGGTTGCATTAAAGCGTCACGGACAGCCACTGCTACATCGTGGCCAGAGTATCCGTCAGTCATTTCAGCAAGCAGCCGGTAATCGACTGGCGCAAGTGTGCATGGAGTCTCGCCAACGTTTAATTGAAACATTCGTGTCCGGGCCTCCAAATCGGGTAATGGAATATAAATTTTGCGCTCAAAACGTCGTCGCATGGCGGCATCCAATTGCCATGGAATATTTGTGGCGCCCAAGACTAATACTCCACCTTCATCGTCACCAGTGAATCCATTCATTTGTACAAGCAGTTCGTTCTTGATACGCCGCGATGCTTCAGATTCACCTTCGCCTCGAGGTCCACATAAAGCATCAACTTCGTCAATGAAAATGATAGAAGGACGTTGCTCGCGTGCTAGATTGAACAGCTGTTTGATCAAACGTTCAGATTCACCCATCCATTTCGATACCAAATCCGAAGACGAAACCGAAAAAAACGTGGAATTGGCTTCTGTGGCCACAGCTTTAGCAAGAAACGATTTACCAGTACCCGGAGGCCCGTAAAGCAAAATGCCAGCCGCTGGACGACGGTTTCCTGTAAAGAGCTGTGGGAATTTGACAGGCATGATGACAGCCTCTTTCAACGCGTCTTTGGCGCCCTCTAAACCGGCAATGTCTGACCAATGAACATTTGGTTTTTTGGTCATGATTGAGCCTGATAATGCGCTTCGCAGCTTTTTGGTTTCGCTATCTTCACCATCGCCAGATGCTTTTCTAAAATAATGATAACAAATGATGAATTAGAATGAATCAATAATCAACAATTAAAGAAAAAAACATACTTTGCTTTGGTAGATCCATTTGAACTGCTAGGTTCAGAAGTTTCTGGACTATTGTTTTCAGTCTTGTCTAAATGTGCTTTCAGTTGTTCAGCTCTATCCATGTATTCTATACATTTTGATTTCAAAAGTTCTTTTCTGTTGCCGTTTTTTTCATCTATTAATATTGATTTTTTACTGTTAGAATAAAAAATTGAGAATCCAAATTCATAAATATTCGACATTAACATACACTTGATTGCCAGCATGTAATAATCAAGACCTCTGAAATACAAATCATACGCGTCTTTGTAGCGACCTCCGTTATCTGCATCAATAGCTTCCTTGATCAAATCAAGAGCTTTTTGTAAAAAATCTATCGTTGACATGAAAAAGGATAATCTTTTAAAAAGTAAGTTTTTTAATTGGTATTAGTCTGAAACTAATTAAATCAAATATATTTTTATTTTTCAATATTTAAAAATCAAAGAAAAAATTGTTTGCGAGCAAAAGTGAAATCCATAACTGGAATCTGGTTACATACATCAGCCAGAACTGATAAACAGTATTTCAGTGATGACAAATTATTGGATAAGTGATTACCACACCGTTTACAATTGTCAACTCGACGATAAAAAAACAAATAAAAGAACAAATAAATAAATAAACCCATTTAATCTATAAATTCCACTCACCAACAGTCCATTTTCTAACACTTCTTGTTTCTTCCAACCCAACACTTTTCCATAACGCTTGGATTGCTGCATCCTTATCTTCTAACCTTTCCAACAACTGCGCAAGCACATACCAAGCTTCTGAAGAATTGAATCCGGTCCCGGTATCAACCACAGTTTGCAACAACTGCGTAACTCTTGCAATAGCAGCACGTTCGTCTGATTCTCCAATAAACAATGCGTCCGAAGATTTTCCTCGTGTCATCAAGGAAATGTCGGCTCGTGCTGATTTTTCTGCTTCATTTGTTGTATTGCTGATATTATTACTTTGCGACTTGGTTTCGTTATCAAATCTTGAATTAGTGAATGACGAAACTCGGTTCATGTTAAATATTTCTTCATGGTCTGCTTCTTCATTTTCATAATCCACATCTTCGTCGTCACTTTCGTAATATCTAATTGTTTTTCCATTAGGCTTTTGTTCATCAGCCGTAGAGATATCATTTGTTTTATTATTCTTTCCAGGTCCGTAAATTTCTTCACCATACGGTTGCTTTGA
>JAJLVH010000766.1:0-16979 GCA_030570155.1 Magnusiomyces magnusii
AACAAGCTAGTTTAAGTTGCCTAAAAAGAAAGAAAAGATAGAGATAGATAAAGTAGAAAAATGAATAGGGTGCATGATTGGGTGAGATTGAATGAACAATTATAAAATATACAAGTATTTACAATTATTTATTGCTAATATTTATTTAATAAAACAACAAATCTTTATCTAAAGTTTTATAGTTTTTAGAAACTACCAATATCTTCAAAGTAAATTTAAATCAAATTTGATATAAGCGTAGTTAGTTTGTATTAGATCAATCAAAGTGGTGTATTTTATATAATTCATGAATATTTATTATTTCATATTTGTCTTGTTTGAATATGTATTGGAACACAATCCATTACCTTTATAAAATACTTTGGCGTGACATTTTGGATAAAGACCAAAATGACTCCTCTTTAAGTGTGTGTATAAAGGAAAATAATAAAAAAAGCATTTCACGCATATGCTTACTACTGTAAATTAAGGCTGAACAAGTTTCATTGGCTGAAAGATGTTATATTTATCTATTATCTTAATTAATTAACGTACTAAAATGCGGGGAAGAAGCAGAAGAAGGAGGTTTGGAAAAGATGAGTTTGAAAATATTCAAAAAAGAAACAAAAGATTGTGTAGAAAAATATCCATGGTACATGACTTTACTTTAATTGTTGCAAGTAGAGAAACACTAAACAGCTTGTATCTAATTATAGCTTTCTTGGAGTGTTTTGCATTGTTGGTGCTATTTACAAATGATCATTTAGTTGTTTTTGAACAAAATTTGAAAAGAAATTGATCTGTTTCTTTTTGTTTAAATCTGAAGGTTTGTAAAGAAAAAGAGAACTGGTTTGATATTCACCTTTATAGAGACACAATCAGGCTTGCCCTAATTGAATTTTTTATACAGCTGACCACATCTCCGGACGACAGTTGAAAGAAACTTGAGGTACAGATGTGAGAAACAGAAAAGTAAATAGAAAATCGAATAAATAAAGATTTACTGCATTAATCTTCGATTAGTAAATCCATATGTTTACAATCAAGAATAAAATAATGAGAGAGAAACAAGAAAATAAGTAGAATCATCACATAAACGAAATAATAATATAGTAAATACATATAAAGAACAAAGCTTACCACCATTATTTTTAAGTGTATTAACAAAAGAATACCAAATTTTTTTGATTCATATGTATAGACTACAGAATACAAAAAAAGAAGGAAAGATGCTTCAGCTGCAGTTCACCCAACGCACTTATCATTTGTTTGAAAGTTCTTTTGTTATTCAAATGCCATCAAATCTATTTTTTATTCTTATTTTTCTTAGTATGTATACATGTATATTTGTACACATGTCGAAAGAGGGGAATAGATATATCAAATTTGAATAGTTGAAGTGAATCTGTGTATTTGATGGAAAACCAGACTAGACAAAGTTCAGTCAAAAAACACCAAACAAGTCTTTTGAGCAGTTTTATCGAATTTTTCTAATTTCTCAATACATCTGAAATGTATTGAAAAATTATCAAAATATCGACTAAACTAACAAAGCTAAGCCAACGAGTAAACCGAATGATTGGAACAAAAAAATCGGAGGTTAGTTTATATTGATTTCTTATTGTTATCGCTGATGTTAACATTGTTAAATGTGGTTTTATTTCATATATTTCAATTTTTATTGGATTATATTTACGCATTTTTTAATTTTTCCAATGTTGTATTTTATAATTCTTTGTTTCATGAAAAAACGATTTGAAAAACCATTTTCATTGCTAACCAAAATTGCTGGATGTAGATTAGTTTTGTGTTTATTTCAAGGTTACCTCGAGTGAAAATTTTAAAGAATCAATAAAAGAATCGATACATTGATTTATGTGTATTTGTTCATATCATTCAAATTCAAATTGAAAAAAACAAAAAAACAAAAAAAACAAAATTTGTTGGAATAGTCTTTCATGTGCCATGTATGTCAGTTCCCATTCTACATCACATGCAATTATTTCAAATGGAAAAAAGTAATTTAAGTAGTGATTTAACCAATAAAAGTAATAATTAGAAAATAATAATAATAATATTGAAAACGTACATGTGAAGTCAAATAATAAATGTTTAAACATGCCTTTTATTAAAAGTGTCACTTTTCTGTATTAAATCGTTTTGAAATTTGTCAAAAATGGAAAAATGAAAAAAAAAACAGGTCTGAATGAATATGATTGGTCAATATTAAGGTTGAACCTTTAAAAAAGCAGTAATGTTTTGAAATTCATGTCATTGTTGATTGACCTCCATAAAATGAAGCTTTTTTAAATCCTTTTTTGTTGCGGATGAACTTCAAGTCTCACACTTTGTTCAAATGATTTATTTATACAAAAGAACCAACCACTTCCATTTGAATACTGTGGATTTATTATTCGTAATTCCTATTCATCTATGTTTATTGAGAAAAAACCAAATAATAATTATGAGTAATAAAGATCAAACAAGACACAAACAATCAAAAAATCCAACATTTTGGACTGACGACGTTTGAAAGTTTGTTATTAATTATTATTATTTATTTCATATGTATGGAACAGGGAGAATATTAAAATTATTATTTAAATTATTGAATTTATTAAAATAATCATTTCGCAGGCTTAAAAATAGACACTTTGAAGCATTGCCCATCATTTTCTTTCTACACGGTGCAAGCAAAATAAAAATATTGACCTTTTCCGTCTTTAATGTCTCACAAAATCATAATCCATTCGGCTACGAGAAATCTTATTTCAAATGTAAAATATCAATAAATTAAAAGTGATAAAGTGATAAGAAAATAAAAATAAAACAACTACAAAACTTTATCACTCATTTTGGTCATGACTCTCTGAATTATCAGCTGTACATCCATGATAAACTTTTGGTACAGATGGATATTCAACACGGTTTGTTGTGCTTCTACTTTTTATAAAACAACGACCCGAGACAAGTTTGGTTGAAAAAATAAATAAATAAAAACCTTCGTAGAAACCAACTACATTGCATGTCAAGAACAAAACAAATACAAGACTTGTTGGAAGGTTTACGACCAAACATATCATTTTGTTCTTAAAAACTTGTGATAAATGTCGAAAACCAAAAATATTTCGTTTACTCTATATTAAGTTGTCTTTTTCTTTCTTTTTTTACTTTAATATGGTTACCTGGTTTATATTCATATTGGATCAAGACCATTAATTCTCATATTAATAATGATCGGGAATGTATATTAATTAGACGTTTTCTTTCGCCTTCTTATATTTCTTTTTTTTAGCTTAAATATTTAATGTATATTTCTTTTTTTTTCTTTAAATAGTGGTTAAGTGGCCATCGTCATCAAATTCAAGTCGTCGACGTCTGTTTTTATTTAAACAACTGTCAATTTCCAGCAATAGTGGATATTAAACGGGGTTGTGCAGATAAAGATCTGTCTAAGCCATTGGGGAATCATACACACAATCCAATTAACCATGTGGTGTAACATTAAATATAAACAATAAATAAGTAATAGTCGAGAAGTGTATATTAAATATATAAATATAGATCTTGAATAAATATGCCTTGATCGGCTAGACTCAATATCAACCCGTTTTCTTGGAGGTGAGATTAAATATTTGTGGAATTGTAAATACACAAAAAAACGCTTGTTGGCACTGCAGACAAAGAACAGGTTCCATGCACACATTTTTTGTGACCACCTGTGTAACTGTAACTAAAATTACTAACTGGATTTAAATAAGGTCACGTGACACCATTTGTATTTTTTTATGGTGTGTAATGGTCTGTATGTGTGTGGTGTGCACAAGTCTTGATAACCGGTGATGTTACACTGTAGTCTGTGTATAGCCGCGTGCAAGGCTGACAACACCCAAAGCGGTCATAAATTGCCATTAACCAACTCTATAACCATCTGCTATATCAATAGTACAGACTTAAGAACCCTGGAACTAGTTGAAAACTATAACTTTGTGTTATAGCCTATTTAGAACAACCATCTAGTATAAATACTTTGGCATTTTCCGTCGAAAAGATTTTATTTAATCATTCTAATTCATTTATACTAATTTTAATTCGTTCTGATTTTAATCCAAAATGTCAACTACTGTTTCTCACTCACATCGCCACGAGCTTTCAAAAAGACAAAGTCATCACCATCAATCGTCTTTTCCCACCTCTTATTCTACTAATTCAAACTATACTACCACTTCTTCTTCTGCTCATAATGTTCCCAGAAAACCTGGAAATTTGGATTTGTCTCATAACAACTTTGACGCTTCTAAAGACCAAATGTTATTACTTATGAACCAAATTCCATCTCCTCTTCCACCTGCTTTTGATGCTCAAACTAATTCAAACTACTGCTTTACAAGCAACCGTCGATCTAGAGCAAGCGTGATATTTGATCCTTCAACTTCTTATGCTTCAAACTCGTTATCCTTTCAAGATGTCAACGGTTTCATGCCTCCTACACCAATCACTCCTGTCTCATCTACTCCTGTCTATCATTCTCACTCTCCCTCTTCTTCATCACAACAACCCCCACGCAGATTGTCTCATGCTAAAAGTTTTTCTAAATTGTTTAATCATGAAAAAGATGACAAATTGAAAAAATCAACCATTTCTGGTCCTATTTTACAATCAAACAACCAATCATCATCTTCTTCATCTCATCATCGCCATAGCAGCCGTAGACATTCTAGATCTGCATCTACTATGTGCGATAGTTCATATTCTCTTTCATCTTCATCTTCATCTTCTTCATCTTCATCTGCATATTCATCACCATCATCTCCTTCTTCAACAACTTCATCATCATTATCTTCTTCTTCTTCTTCTTCATCTATTCAACATTCGATTATTCAGCCTTTTGCATCTTTACCTCCTTCAACTCTTGTCAAACTTTCTCTCAACAATCCTACCTTTTCATCTATTCCCGAAGACCAGCTCCGTCTCTTTATGGGCTTATATTTACAAGGCCTTTACGGCGACTTTGTTTCTTGGAACAAAATCCCGCCTACCCACTGGGCCACACACTTTGTTAGCGGATCTATTGACAAAATCGCAGTCAACTCGGAAAAGGCTTGGAAAAGTAACAAGGGTATGAAACCTGCTGTTGCTCTTAAACGTTTCCATGATCTTATTAAAAACTATATTTAATTTTTAATTTCTATTAATAATTTAATGATTATGATGAATGTATATATAATTTATTTTTACTCCTTTGATGTTTATTTGTGGATGTAAAAAAAAAAAAAAAAAAAAAAAAAAAAAAAAAAAAAAACAATGTAACGAATTATTTAATGACATAATGACAATAACAAAATAATAATTATAAAAATATTTTTTTACGTGAAACATGAAAAACTTAAATAAAACCAAAAAAACAAATAATCAAAATAATAAACAGACGTAATAACAGATATGATGATAATTAACAGACATAAGTATCGCCATAATGAACATCTATATGATTGTGAAAGCATACAAACAAGCAAAAAAATCAATTTCCATCAACTAATCTCCAATCATAATTAGAATACACAATAGCACTAAACGAGTTGAGCTCACTCACGTTGGCCATAGCTGAAATGTATTCGTTGGGGTTTAAGGGATTGCCTCCAGATATTGAGTGGGCTTGTCTAGAAATGTTGGCTAAAATGCTGGCTAGTTTCACTGTATTTTTACTAGTCGTTTCTTTTTGTGGATCGTTATTGTTAATCTTGTTACTAAAGTTGTTCTTAACGTTGTCACTAAAGTTGTTGTTAACGTTGTTGTCCATGTTATCGTTATCGTCGTTGTAAGCCCTGTTTCTACTACTAAAACCACCATCATCATTACTTTTGCCATTAGCCAACATGGTTGTATCTATACCATACATCTTTGCCACTTTAGAGACCACAACGCTTAATCCGATATGAACTAAATGTTTGATCACCTCGCCTGCGTTGGGGGATTCGACATAATCAGTAGTTTCATCAAGAAGCGTGCGAAGGTCTTCAAGGATAACTTTGTTAGATGTAGAATCTTCATTTATCAGGTCATCATTTGCAGACTTGTGAGGTATTGGTTTTTCATTCATCAGTTGATTATGTGTGAAGTTATCATGTATATCAGGTATATGTTGATTTGGTATAAGTCCATCATTTACAATTCCATCTTCATTTCTACCTTCACATTCACGTTCTCCCAACGCTTGTGACAACACATAACTTTCAAGTTCTTCAGGCGGCAATAAAATGCGAAGAAAGTTTTGTGGCGTATCTGATTCGTGCGGAAAATCAATCAAGTACTGGACTTGACCAATAAGCTCTGAAAGGGTTTCCAAAGTTAAATCTGATCGTGGGTCGATTCTAAAAAAAAGTAATAATAAAAAAGAAAGAAAAGTTAGTTTAATTGTACTCAAACCATTATTCATTTGATAATCAACAGAAAAAACTAATAATTAAACTTACGATCCAAAAACTAGATGAACAGCATCTTTTACTTGTTGACTTAAAGAGATCCAACCTTTATTAGTGAACCACCAAGAAATTGATAAATACATTTTGTTTAATTGATCTTGATCTTGATTTTCATTTCCATTTCCATTTTCATCTCTTTTCTCACCAGCACTAGAAAACGAAGATGTCATATCAACCATAGATATACCGCCTCCATTTCTATTTCTTTGCTGATCTGCCATCTCAATAACGCTCAAAACATAGTTGTTTCGACCAAGAATGTTTAGCTGCAAACGTGTCAAAAACGTGAGCAATGAAATGGAATAGATTAATGTGAATAAGCGAGTAAGTGATTCGATTTCGAGGTCTTGCCATAATTGGATTTTGTTTTTATTTGTATCAGTATCATTTTCAACACTTTAAAACTTGAGGTATCAGCTGAAGATTTATGTTTTTCAGCACGTTTAGCTTGTAACTCTTGGATAATAGATTCAACAGGAAAAGATTCAATGATATCAGAAGTTAAAGTAGGTATAAGAGCCATGATAGTATAAGTGGCATCTTCTTGGTTTTGATCAAAACGTCGACGAAGACTTGATTAGTGATAATGATAACAGTTAATTGTAATTCAAATATAAACATAAATACAATTAAAAAAACTTACTTTTCTTTTGCTGATCTCTCAGTAGCTAACCGGTCTTGAATCTCAAATAACTTGTTTTTCAAATACTCAATTGCATAATAACTTGAAGCGACGAGACCTATAGACACAACGATTTTACGACGATGACGATTGAGAAACCTGCTAATTGACGATAACATTGACATTTCTTTCATCAATATCGAATCAAGATTATCGGGTTTTCACAATGCATTGAACTTTTGAAGATCAAACTGAGTGTGGAGACCAAAGTATCGCATCATATGACAACCATGAAACAATCATGTGACTTATTTGTTATTGGCACATTGTAAGCGGTGCATCAGTTAACGTCTTTTAACTGAATTAGTTAATTTCTCGTCACACGTTGACACTAGCATTATGCGGCTAACTACACGTGACCGAGTAGTCCAAATTGTCAAATTTTTGCGTAGACAAAAAGCGAACCGTCATTCGTTTGTCAATGACCAAAAGCGTTGCTGAGAGTCTTGTTGCCGGTAGTCGTAGTCATATCCATAGTCATCTTCAGTCTTTGTTGAGTCCAATTTTTTTTTTTCAATACTTTTGTTTTGTGCATTTGTAAATGCAGCGCTTCTGCCACCTAAGAAAACTTAACCACCTGCCAACCACTTTTGTCATCAAAACCTTTTGTTTGGACCAAACTATTTCATATTTATTCAAGTTGTTTATTTGTTATTGATATTTGATATTTGTATTTATTTGTTTATATTTTTGTATAAGTTTATCAATCATGAGCTCGGCGTTGGAAGACCTGGAACCCAAATCTCCTCATCGCCAGAAATCACTTCAATACCAAAAATCTCCTAAACCCCAAAAGTCTCCTCAACGCCAGGAGTCCACCGATTCTCTTAATTTACCCAACTCTTCTCCAAAACATTTGGCGGCTGTCAAATTGGTTCGTGATGCGTTTCGTGATATTGATAACGGCGATTCTGAAGCTATTGATGAAGGTGATGATGAACATAGTGATCATTCAAAAATTAAAGATGATGTTGAAAAAGTTACAACTATCAAATTGGAAAACAATGCCTTTTCCGAATCTGATGATTTAGATGGTAAGTTTTTATTATTATTAAAAAACCATTAAAGAAAAAAAAAATTAATCTCCTTAAAGATCCTTCTAAAATTAAAGATACTCAAGAACAACTGGCGTTTCAATACAAGGTCATTATTTCTATTCTTTCTAAAGCAAGACTTTCTCGGTCTACTGCAATTTCCAACCACCTCAAACAAGGCGAACGCAGTGAACTATTTTCTCGTGTTTACCAAGCTCAAGATGACCATCATGACCAAAAACTGCAGTTTGCTACAAATCATTACCAGTATAAAATGCACATGATTCGTCGCCAAACGCTTGGTGAAATCGAAACTATTTGGACAAGGTTTATTGATGCGAGAGCAAGGCTTCGAGAATCCATGATTGAAAAAGTCAATAAAGACATTGCTCGTTTAAACTATGAATATTCTCGCTCAAAATTATCTAAACTATCTTATCAACAACCTGATGATGATACCTTTGAAAACTTTCGCACTGACGACAATACCAATGAAACAAAGCATAGTTCTTCACTACGTCCAGAATACAAGTCTGCATCTGGTTTTGTTAAAACTATGGCATTTATTGCTAAAAACCTTGGTCCATTTCCAGTTTTGTCGTCTTTAGATAATGATCAAATTGACCATGATTTGGAAATTTTAAATTCTTGTAATCCCAAAAGAATTCAAATGCAATTCCAACCGAATTATTACCCTATTCAACCTAGATTAGAAAATCATGGTGAAGCTCATTTAAGTTTGATGCAGTTATCACAAGGAAATGATGAAATACCAACCCAGCATCATCATCATTATCATCAACCACCACCTCCTATATTTTCATCACCAAGACATCAATATGATCAAAAACCAATGGCTTATCCTCATAATTCACCAGCAATTGCAAACTTGTTGTCTCCTGAAATATCAGTTAAGAGATATGAGTCAGTTAATCAACATAATAAACGGTTTCCAGATACCCAAAATATGGAACCGATACCAGCTAAACGTCAAAGAAAATCCAAACATTTGTCACCAAGGAATTATAATAATTTGAACGAAAATGCTGATGTCAATCGAGGTTTACAATTTTCACAACCAAATCATGTTCAATACAATGAAAATAATAATAATAATAATAATAATAATAATATGAGACCAGTGTTGATGCCGATGGAGTATCAAACAGATAACCTGGTCAACAATTTTCCTCAACCTCAAATGATGTCAATATTTCAAAAGCCAATAATTGATAAAGCCGAGCCAGTCCATAACATGATTTCATCGCAAAACATGCAGCCAGCATATCCAATACCAATACAACAGCCAATACAACCACAGCAAATGTCTCGTGAAGAGTTTGAACGAAGACAACAGGAAGATGAAATGATTCGTCGACAAGAATTTGAAAATCGAAGGCTTTATAATTCTAATACCAATAACAATAACGGATATCCTTCACAATATCCAATAGCTTCATCCATCACGAATGGAAATATTGCAAATTCACATGTGATGAATCAACAACCCAATATAATTCATCCAATGTCATCACCTCAACACTTATATCCACAGCCTGTTCACAGACAAATGTCCAGATCGCCGCCACCACCACTTACGCCATACTCATATCCACATAGAATACCTCAAAGATATCTTCCACCAATACAACAACAGCAGCAGCAAGTCAATTTACCACCTCCGCTTCCTCAGTACCCACATTCCCAATTGCCGCCATCGCAAGTCAATACAATGCGAACCAAGCAGTATCCTCATATCCAACCACAATTTGGACAAGGGTATCCGTATTGATAATAATAATAATGAATAAATAAATAAATTAATAAATTAACAGATAAATTAACAAATCAATTAAAAATAACACAATCCCTTTTTTTTCTGTGCCCCTTTGTTTCTTGGGTTTTTCTTTTTTTTGGTATTTTGTTGGTTTGGACCAAGGCAAGAGTTAGAGCCTCTGAGCCACGAAAGCTTGGGTTTTCTCTTGGCAATGAAAAACGGATCAAGAACAAGAATGGAATAAAAAAAAAGACATTAATAGAACCAATTGACAATTATAATATCATTACCAATATCATATTTATATCCAACATCAATCATAATATCCATAATATCCATAATATCTATAATATATCAAAAACTGTCAAATGTCAAAAAAATCAAGGATTCTAATTGGCCATAATTGGTTGACGTTTGTGTGTTTTGTGACACGATAATTACTCGATTAGGCAACTCGGCGGCTGCAGAATATGATTAGGCGGCCCACAAAACTAGGCATCCCTGAATCGCAAAAGTTTGTGTTTTTTTTGTATAAATATGGCTTGGTTTCTATGAGTTCAATTCAGTTTTTTGTTTTATTTTATTTCTACAGTTTTTTGTTGATTGTCGCTCGTTTCTTGTTAATTAATCGATAAAATAAATAGAAGAAAAAAACAAAACAAAATGCTTTCTCTCAATATCGCAGCTCTTCTTTTGACTGCCTTTTCTACAGCTTCAGCTCTCAACCCAATTGAAGTCAAAGGCAACGCTTTTTACGACTCCAAAACAAACGACCGTTTCTATATCCGTGGCGTTGACTACCTCCCCGGCGGCTCATCCGACTTTGATGACCCTCTTGCCAATTCAACCATTTGCAAACGTGACATCAAATATTTCAAAGATTTGGGTTTGAATACCATTCGTGTCTACTCCGTCGACAACACTGCTAATCACGACGAATGTATGGAAGCCTTAGATGATGCTGGCATTTATCTCATTTTGGACGTCAATACTCCAAAGGCTTCTATTTCTCGCAGCAAGCCTGCTCCTTCTTATAATACTGCCTATTTACAATCTGTTTTTGCAACCATGGACGTTTTTGCCGGGTACGATAATCTTTTGGGCTTTTTTGCTGCTAATGAAGTTATCAATGACGAAAACACTACTACTACTGCTCCCTATGTCAAGGCTGTTGTTAGAGATATGAAGACTTACATGAAGGCTCGTAGCATGCGTACTATTCCTGTGGGTTACTCTGCTGCCGACATTTCTCAAAACAGATGGCAACAAATCGAATACTTCAACTGTGGTAATGACGATATGGCTCGTATTGATATGTTTGGCATGAATGACTATTCCTGGTGCGGTTCTTCTTCTTATTCAGAATCTGGTTATGAAGACAAGGTTAAACAGTATTCCAACTATACTCGTCCTTTGTTCTTGTCTGAATACGGTTGCAACGAAGTCACTCCCCGTAACTTTACTGAAGTCAAGGCCATTTACTCTTCTGAAATGGCAGCCGTCTTTTCTGGCGGTCTTGTTTACGAATACACTGAAGAATCAAACAAATACGGTTTGGTAAAAATTAGTTCTGATGGCTCCATTACTAAAAAAGATGATTACGATAATCTCAAGGCTGCTTTTGATGCTACTGCTAATCCAAGCGGTAACGGCGGTGCTCATTCTGATAACGAAGACGCTTCTGAATGTCCTGCTGTTGAAAAAGGTACTTGGGAAGTTGATCCTAATGCCGGTCTTCCTAGTATGCCCAAACGAGCTTCTGCATTTTTAACTGCAGGTGCTGGTAAACCTAAAGGCACTGATGCTGACACTCAAGCTGGCGATTCTGGCGATATTGGTGATACCACTAATGATCATTATGATCCTACTGTTTCAGGTTCTGGATCTTCATCTGGTTCATCTTCAGGTTCTTCATCATCATCATCTTCTTCTTCTTCTTCTCGTGCTTCTGGTTCTTCTTCTGCTACCGGTTCTTCTGCCACTACTTCTAATGCTGCTTCTCTTGGCATGACTGCAAACTTACCATCCGCTCTTTCTCCTGTCGTCATCATTCCTGCTTTTGTTTTGTCCACTTCTATTTTACTCGGTTTCGGCTCTGTTGTGGGTTTTTAATTATTATTTTAATTTTATTATTTTTAAATTGTTATTTTAGATTTTGTTCTTGTTGTATTTTTATATATTGAAATGTTATTTATTTGTTTAAAGCCTCGTTCAGTCTTGTACTAATCTTTGGTCCTACGTTTTTAATATCTAATCCAACTTTAAATACACTTTTAATCTCATCCTTAATCCAACTTTTAAATGTCAAAATTTCAAAAATAAATATGTACGTCAACCACAGAAAAAATGCACTCATATGTGAAAATGTAAACAAAAAAAAAATTATGTCATGTGACGCAAAAGTGGTGTGACTGACTGTGATGTTATCATGATTAGTGAGTGTGAGTGGATTGATTGGCGAAATTGTTCAAATTGTTTAAATTGATCGTGACTTGGACTTCAATGACAAGGAAACGAGTAAATGCGTTCAGGGTAAGGGCTTATTTATTTCTAGATACGGTACATAAATCATGTGACGTAACAAAAAAAATGTGTATGTAGAAACAAATAGAATTGGGAATATGTTTACAATTGTTGCAACATTTGGATTTAAAAAAATAATTACAAATAAAAATTATAAGCGTTATTTTTTGTCAAGTTTTTCATTTAAAGAATCATCACTAAATGGTTTATTCTCATTCAAAGAGTTGTTTAAAGAATCAGGATGTGCTAACTGAGGTTGTTGCGACTCCCATTCAAAAGTTTTGTTTTTGTTTCTGAGTTTGTCCCAAGCTGATTCAGTACCAGAATCCAAACCAGTTTCTGTTGTAGATTTATCAAATAAAGACGACGACGAAAAAGATGACGAATCAGAAATGCCTTTGACATCATTACGATACCAATTAAACGCCAACAAAACTAATGGAAAAGAAGGATACTTGGTCCAATCAATTTTTGAAGGATCGGGTAATGTAGAATCAGGCCTACTCAAAGTTTCTTGATAATAAGCGTATCCAATAAACGGAGGATACTTGTTATTGATAGTTTTCAAAACAGTTGTATATTTTTGGTTTTGACAATTTTGAAATTTATCAAGATTGTAATCAAAAGCTAACCGCTCAGATATTCCGTATCCCAAATAAACGCTCACAAAACCTGCAATTGTAGAATACATCGGTTTATAAACTCTTCCGGCATATCTACAAATATATTTAGGAGACAACACACCGATTGCGAGACCAGCCAGTGCACCACCATATTGACAAAACATGAGTGATCTGTACGCCTTAAACAAAGTTTCTCGGTCTTGTGTGGTTAAGGTCTGGTCGACACTGTAAAACGTACGTGCTTTGGCTGCGGTTTCGCTAAGAAAGATGTAGCGTTTGGTTGTGGATTCGTCGCAAAGGTCAGGAGGAGGGTGTGGCGTAGAAGCAAGGTTGTCAACTTGTTCATTTGTAAAGTTTTTGTTTGAATCGTCTTGAACTTGAGAAGTTAAAGAGTCTGACGAATCAGTCGATTTTTCATGTTCAAAAGGCGTCATTTTTTTCTTTTTTTCTTGTGTCTTAAGTATCAGAAATAGAATAAAAAAAAAGAAATAAAACAATATTTATATTGAGCAATTAAAAACTTTTAAAATATAAAATGTCAATCTCCACAAAAATATAAACTCAATTTGTTCGACGATCATTGCTTTGAACAATAATAATACTTTAATTGAGTGTTTTTTCCTTTTTTTTATTTTTTTATTTTCAATTGTAAACCATACATTTACAAAATAAACATGTGTATCGTAAACAATCACCATAAAAAAGAAATACCCACTCTTTCACGTTTCGTGTCATTTTCGTGTTTTTATTATTACCCTGATTCGTACACGTCCAATGTCAAAATTCTCATCAACATTTGTTTCCTTTCATATATAAAAAAAAAGAAGTCTATTTAATCATCCCTATCGTCATTACTCTTTACTTTAAAACCATAGAAATCACAAGAAAAAGAGAGAAAAAAGAATGCCTTTGGATGGTGATCAACATAAATCAGTTCCTCAAAAATTGGAACGTTTTGTTCAATCATTGAAAGATCAAGAAAACCAAAGCATCAACAATAACAACAACAACAATAATAATAATAATAATAAATGGGAAGATGATCATCAGCAATTGATTCAACGACGACTTGAACAACACTTGGGACCAGAGTTTATATCTACTAGACCGGCAGCTGGCGGTAACCGAGTATCGTATTTAGAAGGTTGGCGCGCCATCCAATTGGCAAACGATACATTTGGATTTAATGGCTGGTCATCTGAAATTAAAGAAATAAACATGGATTTTTGTGATCAAACAGGAAACGCGTACTGCGTTGGGGTGTCTGCGATTATCCGAGTGACACTTAAAGACGGAACTTTTCATGAGGATGTAGGGTTTGGACATATTGAAAATTCACGATCTAAAGCTCTTGCGTTTGATAAATGTCGAAAAGAAGCAACTACTGATGCTCTTAAAAGGACTTTGAGAAAGTTTGGCAATGCGTTAGGAAACAGTTTGTATAATAAGAATCTGCTGAACCAAACCAAAAACTTAAAGAAACAACAATTTACTGTTGATAAAACGAAACTGATTCGAGAAGCTGATTTTGGAGGTGGTGTAGTTGCACTTAATTCAGAAAGACAAAACCAATACCGACAAGAACAAGCGGAAGCTTCGTATCATCAAAAGTCGTTGCCGCCGTCAAGGCCTGCTAAACGTGAAACATTAACGTTACCTGCATCTTCAAGTTTTGATCAAATGGGTTCATTAAAAAGTGAGTTTGAAGAAAAAGAAAACAAAGTTGATATCAAACCAATTGATATCACAACAGTTGATAAAAAACCTTTAATAAAACAAGAACCAACTATTCCAATAAAACAGAAAGAAGAAAAAAAAGAAGAAGGTTTGCTTGGTCTTGATAGTGAATATATGGATGATATCCAAGATCTTGACGAAACAGAACTTGGAAATGATGGAAAACTGTACCCACCCGATGAGCTTGTGTTTTCTGATGGAATCGAATTACAGTTTGATGATTTTTTTGATGAAGGCAATACCATGAATGATAATAACGAAAACAGTGAAAACAGAGATGTAAATGAAAACAATGATCCACAAACAATACCAAAAACAGTGTGTTTTCACCGACTAACGGTTGACCATGACGTAACAAAAAAAGCAACAGAAAATGCGCCAACGTACAATCCACAGCAGTATCCACGAAAAGGACATTGCACAATTGATGACAAGTCTGTTCCAATAACCACAGACACGGTCATTAAAGATATAACCAACCAGCCAATTGGCAAACCTGTTAAGAACAAGTCTTTTGGAGGTGTTAAACAAGAATATGGCAAAAGTCCAAGTCCTAGTATTGTAGGCAAAGCACCACAACACAACCAAATCAAAAAGTCTATCACATTTCAAAATACGCCATTATCGTCATCATCATCTTTATCTTCTGGCAAATACACGACAGGTTCACCAGCTCGTCAATTCGGTGCACCTAAATCATTAAATATGTCACGAAACGGATATCCAGGCACTTCTTATTCCAGTAATGGTTACGATAACGAACCAAGAAATAGAAACACAACGCCTCCGAATTTCAAGAAAAGAAAGTCGTCATCATAGTTTATTTTTATTTATATTGTTAATCGTTAAAATTTAGTGAGTTAGGCTTCAATGATGATATTGGCATTGAATTCTTTTTAAATATTTGACAAGGTAATTGTGAATAAAATGACAAATATTACAGTTCAGGTCATGACAAAACGTTGAAACTATCGGTTTCCGAACCAAATATGACACTAATATGACCTAACTCTCAGCGTGCACACACAAAATCGATTTTTTCAGTTGTAAAAATATCTAAAATAATGTACAAAAATATCTAAATAATCTGGCCAAAATTAACAAATATTTGGTCAAATTTTATAAAAAATAGTCCCAAATTTCGTAAAATTTGTAAATTTAAAAAAACAATTTTTTGATAATCAAGTCTATGCACCAGGGTTAGGTCCGACTATCACTGTAAAAAGTCCGGAATATATAATTATTCATATACATTATTAGGTGGTCTTGCGAATTGACAACTTTTTCATATATATATTCACACTAACCCAATTGCAACCATTGCCAATTTGTGAGCACTTTTCATTATAAATAATATCACGAAAACAATGCAAATAATGAATCCGTTTCAACTTCGTATACTTACAATAAAAAAACCTTGACGCAACAAGTTTACGGCCAATGTTGTAATTTTTATCAACGTTGCTTTAAATATATTCTGAAGATGACTTGTGATGACATTCAAAATATGCAAATTACTAGTGAAGTTCGCAATGCCTTTTGTGTACCAGTATTGATGACGACAATTTTCCAAGAATCATAAAAAGTATCAACATTTGTGACGTTTTTGATGGTAAATGAAGAGTTATATATAAAAATGATTGTTTTTGTTTTTTTTATGTAGTTGACAAAGCATTACTGCAATTGACTTTCTCATTTTGTTGAGTATTATCCTGATGCAACTGTGATGAACAATGATATGAAATGTGTATTTCATCTTTGCGGTGCATCAAAACTAACAATCAACATTTTATTTCCAATTTATTTCCAATTTATTTCTTGCATTTGTTTAAAATATCTTCAATAAAAGTATAGGCTAGTGCATTACAACTATTGATATTATATATTAATCATTCTATTACCAAGTGCTTCTACATCTATAACTCATATGAAGAAGGTACATAAGTACCGTAATTATATTTGGTAAACTGATTCTTACGTTTTTTTTTTTTTTTTTTTTTTTAAATAAAAACAATATACACCGTACTAGATGTTTAGAGCAATTATGACCTTTAACGATGGTATCGCTTTCTTAAATGTTCAACTAGAGACCCAAGGTATATTTTGCAAATCGGATATGTAAACTTATTCGAGCAGTGGTGA
>JAJLVH010000767.1:0-16978 GCA_030570155.1 Magnusiomyces magnusii
CCCCCCCCCCCCCCGTGAATAAAACACACATACTGATAAAGGATATAAAATTTTATTTATTTCTTTTTCATTTATATTATGAGAGAAAAAATGTATATAAACAATGTATGAAAAACAATGGCAAGGCAAAAAAAATATTATTAAACGTGAAATAACAGAGAGGAAAAAAGTTATTGCCAATTGAAAAGAGATGTTTCATCAAATGAATCAAATGGGTAGTTAGAGCGAATAATAGTCGTGAATAAGAGGTTTAGTATATGTAATGTGAGAATAGGTGTAATTTTGTATTTGCGACCAATTATTTTTTCGATAATGATCACAATTGTAATGAAGAAATTGTAGTGATTATTTTTTTTTCAGTAGTTTTCGCAAAACAAAACTAAAATACTTTAACCAACGACAAGGTCATCACCGTTAAGACTGTACTCAGGAATCTCGAGGTTAAGAGGAGCAGGACCCTTTCTAATTCTACCAGAGATATCGTAGTGAGAACCGTGACAAGGGCAGAACCAACCACCAAAGTCACCGGCTTCGCCAATAGGAACACAACCCAAATGGGTGCAGATACCAAGCATGACGAGCCAAGAAGGATCCTTAACACGCTGTTCATCAGTTTGGGGATCACGGAGAGTAGAGATATCGACGTCACGGGCTTCAGCAATTTCGTGAGCAGTACGGTGACGAATGAAAACAGGCTTACCACGCCACTTGATAATAACGTTACGGCCTTCAGGAATGGCAGCAAGGTTGACTTCGACCTTGGCCAAAGCAAGAACATCAGCAGAAGCGCTCATGGAAGCAAGGAAATCTTGGACGGTGGACTTGGCAGCGGCAGCAGAGATCATACCGAAAGTGCCGACCATGAAGTAGGACATAGCACGGTTTCCATCGGTGTTTCTGTCCTGCTTGAGGTAGTGTGAGTAGTCAGGAACCTGGTATGTGGAACCGCCAACGGGGTTAGAAGAGTTGAAACGCTTCTGAGAAACAGCTATAAACAACAAACAGTTAGTGACGTGAATACAAATGGTTATTGGCGGTTGCTTGGTAGTTGGGAACACGGTTTGAACAAAAAAAATACGGTGTTTGGAGAGTGAATAGAGTAGTCAGCAAGAACCGCGAAATGCTATTGGTGTAAAAAAGAGCCAACCAAAGCAAAAAATTATATTTCACGGGGTATACTTCACAAACGGCACACGCTGGCATTGACCAGAAACGTGTTCAAGGCATCAAAATGCCTTGATTCCAAGAATCGAGGATTGGTATTATGGATTCAACAGGTTTAAAAAGTAGTGATTACATGGATGAAAAAAGTGCCAATAGCAAACAAGCCGGTCAACAAAAGCGCCAACACAAGTACGTACCAGTAGCAGCAGCCTGGAAAGGAGCGACTGAGCGAGCAGCAGATCGCGTAAGAGAAGAACGGAGAGCAGCGAGGGAGGCCATTGTTGGAAATATAAACTGGCGATGTGGTTGGAGTGATGGAGGGAAAAAAAGGGTTTTTTGGCGGCTGGGAGGAAAAGTTGCAAAATGCGTGGATTCACAAGTGTGTTATGCGATTCAGACGCACGCTGATTGGCTGTAATCAGTATTGATAATCATTTGTAATCAGTAATACAACGTGACTTACACGTGTGTTGTTAGTATTTATTAAAGATTCGTAGTTCGATTCGTGGCCGAGACATTTCTATAAAATATACACAAACTATTTATTCCAAAAGATTTTCAAGTCTGGCAGTATTGACCTTTTTGGCGTCGTCCATGCTGGTGTCGCCGTCTTCGTCTGTGTTCAAAACCGAGTCGAGTGTAGACTTGCGGCGAACAGGTTCTGGTCCATTGCTTGGTGTGTCTTTGTTTAAGGGCCATGAGCCATAAATACCTTCGGGTTCCCCGTTTTCCAAGCCATTACTGGCTTTGGTCTCATTTGTGGTTTGAAGAGTTTTGGGTTTTTCCACACTTTTTCCTGTAGACTGTTCAGTTTGTTCAGCTTCTATAAGATCACCATCTGCTGGCTCATTGTTTCGGGAGGTATTCAAACTAGTTGTTGTTGCTGCTGCTGCTGTTGTTGTTTTAGAGCCTGATTGGTTTGACGCTTTTGCAAATTGTAATGTGGATTGGTTTTTAGGAAGGTCTGCATGTGCAACAAGACCTTTAGAAACTAAGTCAGACAACTTTTTAGGCTGGGGAATAAGTTCTAAAATAAACAATTATTAACATCAAATATAGATTTTCATTTATTTTCAAAAATTCTTCACTTACGACTTAAAAATTGCAATTGGTCCAATTGTTCGACAGAATTTGAAAAGTCTTTGTATGTCATCCTTTTCCTTTTTTCAGCAGATGCTCTCATATATGCTTGTTGTGTAAAATAATTGACAAACAACTCTGTGGCTGCTGCAACAGCATACACAGCTGGTGTCGAAATGGCAGCAACATCTCCATCTTGCTTTACTATTCTCTTGATACGTGCAACTGGAAGTTTCGCAGGTTTTCCTTTAGTAGGCTTGAGTTCCTTCTTGTTATTATCAACAGTGGTATTTTTATCTTCAGGTATTTCTTCAATATCTTTCATTTCAACATCATTTGCTTTTGCTTGTTCAATTTGTTGTGGGTTTTGATTGCCAGAATCGATAGTCGTATCGCCGACATTAGCCACAGCATTAAGTTCTATTGATGGATTAGTTTCAGACATTATAAAAAATCAAATTTTTATCAATTTAACAAAAAAACAAAAAAACAAAAAAACAAAAAAACAAAAACAAAAAAATAAACAATTTTTTTTAAAAAAACCTTCAGTCGCAAAAGCTCCACATGCTGATATTCACATGACCACGACATACCGCCACGTTTGGTTTTCAACACCAAAAATATTGATTTCCATTATTTTCTAAATTGTTGTTTAAAATTGACCAATTTCCAACCCTTCAGTTGATGTCAAAAGCTTTGAATTACAATGTCGGGGTTTTTTCGTGGTCGAGCACAATCAAATGCATCTAGAATGTAAGCCTTTTTTTTTTTTTTGTAAATGTTGATATGCTATTACACAAATTACAAAACAAAAACTAACTACATTTCCATAGATCTAATGCGTTATCATTAGCTTCTTTTGATTCAGTATCTTCAGATCCACGAGATACCAATGATATCCATGGAGAGCCAACTTCGTCGGGCAGTGCTGCATCGGCTGCTGCTGCTTCGTTATCGTCAAATAACCGTCATAACCACCAACAAAGCAGTATAGATTTAAAAGAAATTGACGAAATTAAACGATACGAAGACTTCAGTACAATTGACTGGGTTGAGGATGCTGCTCGCGAAAACCTAAAGCGTCGCTTAAAAATTAGACGTTTACAAGAGCAACGCAAACAGATCGATAGAGAAATGGGATTAGGACGCGGAACTTTGTTTAAATCTCGTCGCAATTTGCGATCCAGGATTGTTGACGGCTTTTTAGATTCCTTCAATGCAGCTCAGGCTTGGGTGGTTTTGACAATCATTGGCTGCGTGCTTGGTGTTTTGGCTGCCACCGTCAATATCATCACCAAATGGCTAGTTGATCTACGAACTGGCCACTGTTCGCTTGGATTGTATCTCAATAAAGATTTCTGTTGTCCTGGCGGACAAGAAACTTGTCCAGAATGGAAAAATTGGACCGGCTTTGTTTTTTCTGACTATCTTGTCTACATTTTGTTTTCTGTCGCTTTTGCATTTACTTCAGCCTTTCTTGTCAAATTTTACGCTCCATACGCTGCTGGCTCTGGTATTTCTGAAATCAAATGTATTATTGCTGGGTTTGTAATGAATGGCTTTTTGGAATTTCCTACACTTGTAACTAAAAGTTTGGCGCTTCCATTGACAATTGCCTCAGGCCTTAGTGTTGGTAAAGAAGGTCCCTCTGTTCATTACGCAGCTTGTGTGGGAAATGTTGTTGCAAATATGTTTGCAAAATACAGAAACAACATGTCGAAAATGCGAGAAATTTTGTCGGCTTGTACAGCTGCCGGTGTCGCTGTGGCTTTCGGTAGTCCAATGGGTGGTGTTTTGTTTTCTATTGAAGAAGTTGCGTCAACGTTTCAAATCAAAACCATGTGGAGAAGTTATTTTTGTGCATTGATATCCACTGCTGTTCTTGCTAGTATCAATGCCTTTCGTACTGGTCAAATTGTTGTTTTTAGTGTGAGTTATGATTATGACTGGCACTTTTTTGAGATACCCTTTTATATTGTTATTGGCTTGTTTGGCGGCGCTTTTGGTATTTTTTTGGCCAAATGGAATCTTCGTGTTCAAGGTTTTAGAAAGAAATATCTTGGAAAGTATGCTCTTCAAGAAATAATTTTCTTGTCCATTATCACAGCCGCAATTTGCTACTTTAATCCTATTTTAAAGCTGGATATGACTGAATCTATGCAAGTCTTGTTTCGCGAATGTGATGGATATGAAGAAAGTTTGGTTTGTGATCCTACTAAACGTACAAATGTCGTGTTTGCTTTGTTGTTTGCAATTGTTATTCGAACCGGTTTGGTCATTGTTTCTTACGGTGCAAAAGTCCCGGCCGGCATTTTTGTTCCTTCTATGGCGATTGGCGCTATTTTTGGTCGAATCATTGGTATAATTGTTGAAACTTTACATGATTCCAGTCGAGGAATTGTCAAAAGTGGTACTGGATCAGGTGATACTACTGAAGCCATCACAGGCGCTTTGGCTGAACGTGCTGTGGAATATATTAGCACTTCTTATTCATCTTTTTTTTCGGCTTGTCCTCCTGATGGTCCTTGTATCACTCCTGGAACGTATGCATTTTTAGGCGCTGCAGCTGCGTTGAGTGGTGTATTAAACATTACTGTCACAGTTGTTGTTATCATGTATGAACTTACTGGTGCTTTGAACTATATTGTTCCAACCATGATTGTTGTAGGAGTGACTCAAGCAGTCAGTGCCAAATGGGGTAAAGGTGGTTTAACAGATCAAGCCATTTGGTTTAACGGCTTTCCATTCATTGATACCAAAGAGCAGCATTGCTTTAATGCTCCCGTTTCTAAAGCCATGGCACGTAAACTTGTTGTTTTGTCTGCTAGAGATTTGACCCTTGATAAACTCGAACAAATTTTGAAAACTACCTCACATCGTGGATTCCCTGTTATTGATAATTTTGAGTCTAAATACTTGCTTGGTTATATTGGTCGCTCAGAACTTCAATATGTCATAAATAACAAACGTGCTGAAGGCAATTTAGCATTAAATGCTAAATGCTTTTTTGCAAGAGTTTCCAACAGCCATGGCACTAATAATAACAATAATAACTTGGCTCATCCAAAAAAGGGAAAATCTTTTGCGTCTGATGATGGATCTAATAAAAGTTTGGTTTCTTTGGGTCGACATGCTGATAATCTTGACGAAGGCGATCTCATCAACAATAGCAATTATCATAAAAACGCAGCAGCATCTATTTTTTCAAACACACCGTCACCAACTGAACCATCTTATAAAAGAACAAAGAAACAATCTAACGATGACGCTGACTTTAATATCAATAATAACAGTTTTGATGACGATGCTGCAGTACTAGAATACGACTACGAAAATAGTTCAGAACCTACCACATCTATTCCTGGCCGAACAGTGATGTCAATAGATTTCGAAAAGTACGTCAACTTCACACCAATCTGCGTCCGACCAAGCTCGCCTTTGGAAACAGTCATGGAAATCTTTTCACAAATGGGACCTGGCGTCGTGCTGGTCGACGACTTTGGACGGCTGTGCGGGCTCATGAGCCGTAAAGACATTTTGCGATACCAGTTCCGTGTCGAACACACGTACGCGCCCGACGCCCGTGAACGTGAGCTCCACAAAACGGCGGCCCAGCAAGCGGATGCCCATATTTGGGATTTGATTGCTCGTGGCTGCGCGACTGTATATAAACTAGTGGCTCGTGTCGTGCCCTACAGATATTTACCAGATTTTCAAATGAAAACGGCAGAAGGAACAAATGTATTGCAAGACATATCATTGTTTGATAATGGTTCAGATAATGGTCGATACGAACATTTGGATCAGTCTTCTGGCAGACAACAGCCAATGTGGCAAGAAGATCAAGCTCCTCATACTACTGGTATGCCTTTTTAAAAAAAAAAAAAAAAAAAAAAAAAAAAAATCTATATTCTTTTTATGCATTTACATATAAAATAATAAATAATAATTTGAAAAAAATCAAGGTATTCAACTATTGGTACAAACTAAAAACTATTGTTTGTAAAATAAAATAAAAATAAAAAGCAAATGTAAACAAGTGTCCATAGTCCATTAATTAAATGGAAATATAACAAATAAAAAGTCAACATGGTCGAAAATTCTTTTAATGATAATCGTCTCTGTCACGATAAGAGTCAGTAGCAGGAGGAGGACCAGCGTAACGCTCGCGATCATCTCTGTATGGTCTATCTTCTCTAATATCGCGAGGAGGAAGACGGTCATCACGAGGAGGCAATCGATCATCCCGGGGAGGTAATCTGTCATCACGGGAAAATCTTCGTTCGCCATATCTTTCACGGTATTCGCGTGGAGGGGGTTGGTATCTTTCACGGTCATCGTAACGGTAACGGTCGCGATCAACTCTATCCACACGATCGCGGTAGTAGCGGTCACGATCGTCATAACGAGGAGGACCACGACGGTAAGGATCATCGTAACGACGGTCATCATATCTGCTACCTCTGTAGTCACGACGATCTCTGAATCTGTCATCAAAACGAGGACGGCCACGTCTGCTCTTTGGTGGACCAAAATATTTGCCAGGGGTAGGAGTACGGGGTCGTTTTCTACGAGCTTTTTCAACAGAAAGGACGCGACCAGCAAGATTGTAACCAGTGAGAGTGTCGATAGCCTTGTCAGCTGCATTAACATCGCTATAGTTAACAAAGCCAAAACCACGAGATTCTTGGCTGTGAGGATCCATCATAATTTGACACTTTTCGACATCGCCGTATTTAGCAAAAAGTTCTCTTAGTTCAGGTTCAGTAATACTTTTTGAAACGCCAGTAACAAAAAGATTTGTACCTTCATTGCGGGAATCATCGTCGTTGCTGTTAAAAAAAAAAAAAAAAAAAGTTAGCCTACCAAAACAAGTCGACAAAGAAACATCAATTGGGGCTCACCTTAATGGAGCGTCGCGATGATCGTGTTCGTCACGATCCTCGCGTCTAGGAGAGTCAGAGCGTCTGTCATAAGTAGCTTCAGGACTCATAGATCTATCGCCTATACATATTTAATAAAAAATGGTGGTAATAACAAGTGATGCAGTTTCAATAAGACGCGGTTAGTTGGCTGTAACATGTATATTTTGTGGCATTATGCTGATATATTTGAGATTGAGTTGAAAGCACCACCGCACAAGGTGACTCCCAAACAATAAGCGCGTTTACTCGATAGACTTTGAATATTTCAATCATTTGAAAAAAAAAGCGAGAGCATCTAATGGCGTCGTCGCGAGTTTGTTGTCATCGGCACGCAAATTGGCTTGTTGTCTCATGTAAAAAATATCTAAATAGCAAAAAAAGCAAGTCTCAAGATGCTGCTGAAAAAAAAGCTGCTGGTGCGGGCTCGAGACATAACTAGGCGGAGATTGAAAGATTACTGACCATCGCGATACTCATCGACTCTGTCGCGGACGTCGGATTCTTCGTAGTCGGTCATTCTGGGTGGCGGATTTGGGTGTTGGTGAACTGTTTGGAAGGAAAAAAGAATGATTGTGGCGGCTTTGAACAAATAAAAACTAAAATAAGTGGTGGGTTAGGGCTAAAAGTCATGTGGTTTTTTTTTTTCACACAACCTCCAAAAATTGACTGGTATTTTGGTATCTCGAGTATTTTAAGCCTAATTCATAGAGTTTTTCAAAATGTTTGCACAGTTTTTCAGAGCTTCTGTTGCTCGTAAGGTTGTTGCTACACCTACTGTTGCCAAGCGCACTATTTCATGCTTTTCTTCTCCAGTTTCAGTTACTCGTCCTTCCATCTTTTCTTCTCCTATTCTCAGTTCTTCCAACACTAGCAGCACATTCAAAGCTCTTCAAAACCTTCGATTCCAGTCTCAGCCTCAACAAGTTCGACATGCCACTTTAAATCAGGTTGCACGACGAGGTCGTTTCAAAACTCTTCTTAAGCGTCGCAAAGCTTCTGTTACCAAGTCTCCCGATCTTGAAGGATGTCCCTTTAAAAAGGGTGTTGTGCTTCGTGTTATGATTTTAAAGCCAAAGAAGCCTAATTCTGCCAACAGAAAGGCTGCTCGTGTTAGACTTTCCAACGGAAAGGTTATCACTGCTTATATTCCCGGCGAAGGCCACAATGCTCAAGAGCACTCGGTTGTTATGGTTCGTGGTGGACGTACTCAGGATTTGCCTGGTGTTAAATACAAGTGTGTCCGTGGCCAGGGTGATTTGGCTCCTGTAATGAACAGAAGAACTTCTAGAAGTAAATACGGTGTTAAGAAACCTGCTGAAAACAACTAGATTCTATTTGTAGGCATAAAGAAGCGATAAAAAATAAAGCAGTTGTACATAGTAATATAAACTTTGCAAAATTAAACTAATTTACTGAGACACTTGGAATCGTCGACCAGAAGCAGTTTTGCGCTCCTTTTCTTCCGTCTCTGGTTTAGCACGGTTCAAAACCTTGAGGAATTCCGAAACACGGTATCTCATTCTGGAGTGCATATAAGCCTTGGAACACTTGATGTGGTAATGGAAATAGTCTCTGAACGTTTGGATATGTGAGATACAATTCTCACGTCTTTGAGCAGCCAAATGTCTAGGGAATAACACAAAAGTAACATATCCAACATCTTCAGAAGCCTTGACACCTGGGAGGTTTCTGATTTCAAGAGGTGGCTCTTTAGCTGAGTACAACACTTGTGGAGCATTCTGAATGGCTCGCTTACGAGCATCAACAAACTCCTGTAAAAAGACTTTACCAAAAACTCTATCGGTTTCGTCTTTAAAAACGGTAGAAAAGATTACTGTGACTCTGTCATTTGAAGCTTTGATGAAAATCGATTCTTCGGGACGGTAATGAATAGCAAAAACCTCAGTTTGAGAAGCAGTCTCGGGAACATACAATTCCAAATTTTTTTGAGCAGCATCTGCAGCAAGCTCATCAAACCCATTGAACGCTTTTTCAAAAGGAGCAGCAAGAGCGTTTCTCTTCATAAGAGACAATTTATCAACGAGTTCTTCGCGTTCTGTGACATCCAAATCAGTCAATTGGTCCAAATCCAGCAGCAACGAAAAGTCGTAACCAGGCTCTGGAGCGGATTGCAAGTACGGACCGTATTCACGAGCCATTACCTCGTCAACACCATACTTGCGCAAGTCTGAAGCACACTTGATGTACATGGACAAAAGAATCTTGGACTTGGATTCTGGGGTCGAGATATGAAAGGTGACATTGTCGAAATCAGAAACAACCTGGTCGATAGATGTAGGCGTAGCACCAGGTTCTAAACGCTCAGCAAGAATTGACTTGAGAAGAAGGTTGTTGTACTGTAATAAAAGCATTTGTAGTGTGTTGGTGAAGTGGTATCAATTAATTTGCGAGTGAAGGTGGATGAGTGTGTGTGTAGGCTGTGTATATCTGCTGGTGGTCTGTGCCCTAACCCACGCTAGGTCAGATATGTGAACATGTTATTATCATCATGATCAAACGATTGCAATTGAAAATGATGTTGAATAGTGTATTCAAATGTTTTATTCAATAAAACTAATGTGCTTTTGATCTACTGATCGAAATATAGTCTAATGTTGGGTATTACTATCATACGCTCTTCTGCTTATGATTTCAATGAATTAAAAAGACAAGACTTGGAACATGCTTTAACCAAAATTTTCTTTCTGATAGACAATCAATAATGGAATCGTTATTTAAATGATTTCCATAAAGCCTCATCAATCAATGATAAAGTTCTGGTTGGAAAAAAATGTAGTGAAAAAATGTATGTGATTGATATTCCAAATACTTATATATTGCCATATCACCAACCACCAACAAACACAGCATCATCATTTTAATATATCCAAATGGCCCAACCGAGCCCAAACACAAACAACAATGGAAAACAGCCGTTTATTGTTGACGACGACCAGTCGTCACAAAACAAAAACCCGTCGAATGGAGCCAATGAGCTTGTCGACATGATTTTTCAACATTCAACCGTTGCTCCAAAAACTGCATCAACATCGCCACAATCTAATGAGTCTAATCAAACAAGACCTCAAGCTTTTGTTTCGAATCGTCAAGAATCCGACACGTCTATGTCTATTCCGGGTAACATTTCAGCTTCTGTAACCCAAGAACCATCACCACCAGCTACAAAACCTCAACAAACCAATATTCCACCAATAGTATTTCAATGTAAACATTGTTTCAAAATCATATGCGACTCTACAGCGTATTTAGACGGAAATTCTGATTCCGACGGCACAAATTTCATTGTCGTTTCCGCAGTGGCACCTAATTCAATTGACGTTCTTCAAGATGGTTTGGTATCAAACCTGGCGTTTGACAAAGGCTCGTTTTATTACCCAATTCTATGTTCCAAGTGTAAAGCCGAAATTGGTCGTTTTTACACATCGACTCCATCAGAGCTTGATTACGCGAGAAACCAGTTTGTGTTTTTGGCAGACCAAATGGATTTCTATTGCATTGCAGAAACTGCGCTTCAGCCAGAAATTGTTCGCCAAAGCCTACGGAAACTGCTCAACCCGGATCCAAACGTTGTTTCACAGCAATTTGCAATGGTTGAGGCAATGATTATGAATATGCATCAACAACAGGCTGATCTCGTGAAGCGTGTTCATTATTTAGAAGGACTGGTACGGGATTTGAAATCTGGTAAAACTGATAAATAAAAATGAAATAAATTAAATCAATTTTTTTTTAATCTTTACGAGTAATTTTGGCAATATCATGTTTAGATAAAAACAAGCCATTTTTGGTTTTTTTACCAACTTGTTTGAACTGTAGCCCGTTGTTTGTATTTCTCTTTCTCACCTTGTCTTCCTTTCTCAACACAGATCTAGCCAATACCACGCCAGACTCGCGAGCCTCGTCGATCTGGGAACGACGATTCTGTTTGCGTTCTTTGGCATTTTGTTGCAATACCTTCATGTTCAGTGGCTTGGCTTGCTTTCGCTTCATGCCAATCGAGTCCATTCGCATTTCCATAGCTTTTAAACGTACATCTCCAAACAATGCTCCTTTACCTTTGTGATTGTGTGTTTCATTGGAATATTTGGATAACCCATTTTTTTCGTCAGATACATATGCATTTGCAACGTCGTAGCCAGATAAATGACCTTGTTCACGAGCTTCTGAAAGAATATGAGATTCGCGTAACAATCTTTGCAATTCCAAATCGTTTTTCATATCCTGTTGTGTAAGAATCTTGTCTTCCTCGTCTTCTTCATCACCATTGCTGTTTCCTGTACCATTTCCTACTAGAGTATCTCGAGCTTCAATAGAAGCTGGTGCTTTGGATGACATGAATAATCGTTTTTCACGACGACTTGGTTCCGTTGCTTGTGATGTAGATCCAGAATATGTGGTATTAGAATCATCAAACTTTACAACAACTGGTCCATCGTCTTTTTCTTCTTCTTCTTCAAAACCTTCCTCTTCAACACTGAAATCACTATAATCTTCACTATCACTATCTGCAAATCCACTTTCAAATCCATGTAAAAACGATTTAACAGAATTCTTATCAGGGTTTGTCTTTTTGACCAATTTTTCAATTTCTTTTTGTTTTTTGGTACTTTTTTTGGGATCCTTTTTCAATTTCTTGTCACTTTTAACTTTTGATTCTTTGCTTTTGATTACCGGTTTTTCAACACCCTTGACTTTTCCAAACTGTTTTTCAAATTGCTTTCTCATAATATCCATAGCCGATTCTTGGTTATCATCATCCTCTTCATTATCTTCATTATCTTCATTATCTTCTTCTTGTATTTTTGGTCTTTGACTTTTTTGAACTTTCTTACTCTGCTTATTATTCTGCTTATTCACTCGGTTCCTAGAAGTTCCTTGTTGTCCTGCTAATAGCTTTTGTTTGAGAAGAAGAGCACTGCCAAGTCCTGAAGATATGGGTATAGTATCCCGACTACCTCTCGATTTCTTGGGTACTTTTGTTGATGCCATTTCTTAAATTTATTCAACGATTGGTATTATATTTATGGTATCATGAATGAAATTTAATACAATTTGAAATTTTTTCAAAAAAAAGAAATTTAGCCGTACATCTGTATGTATGTGAAAAAGATAAAAAGTATTTATATACAACCTTTAAACAAGACTCCTAAAAGTTACACTTCAACGTGCTGACTCATTGGCGTCGATTTGACTTTTTCACTTCTACTTTTACTTGATAAAAAAAATAAAAAAATAAAAAAATGACCAAATTCAGAGGTTGTATTGATATCCATAGCGGTGTCGTCAAGCAAATTGTTGGCGGAACACTTGATACAAATACCCTTGCAACAAACCACGTTTCTTCGCACCCACCTTCATACTTTTCCAACCTTTATTCCAGCAACAACGTTGTTGGTACACACGTTATTAAGCTTGGACCAGGCTGCGATGCAGCTGCCGAAGAAGCGTTGGCGGCTTGGCCCCACCAGCTTCAAGTTGGCGGCGGAATAACGGCAGAAAACGCAAACGCGTGGATCACGGAAAAAAAGGCAAGCAAAGTGATTGTCACGTCGTATTTGTTTCCTAATGGCAAAGAACTTGATACCGAGCGACTTGAAAAGTTGTTTGAAGCTTTGGGCAAAGATAAGGAAAAGTTGGTGATTGATTTGAGTTGCAGAAAAAAGGTTGAAAAAGAAGTCACTAAATGGTATGTGGCTACTAACCGATGGCAAACCATTACAAATGTCGAAGTTAATAAAGAAACTTTGGAAAGACTTGCAAAGTATTGTTCAGAGTTTTTGATCCATGCTGCGGATGTTGAAGGTCTTTGCCGAGGAATTGACGAGCAATTGGTTCAAAAACTTGGTGAATGGGTGCCTATTCCAACCACTTATGCCGGAGGCGCTAAAAGCATTCAAGACTTGCAACTTGTTGATACATTGAGCAATGGTAAAGTTGATCTGACTTTTGGAAGCGCATTGGATATCTTTGGTGGTGACAAGGTCA
The DNA here is from genome assembly GCA_030570155.1 of Magnusiomyces magnusii. Taxonomy (NCBI): domain Eukaryota; kingdom Fungi; phylum Ascomycota; class Dipodascomycetes; order Dipodascales; family Dipodascaceae; genus Magnusiomyces; species Magnusiomyces magnusii. The sequence goes on from JAJLVH010000767.1 coordinate 13,176, forward strand.
AATTTGATGATTGTATTGCTTGGAACAAATCACATTGATAAAATAGTTTAAATAGATAAATATTGATGACATTAGAAATAATTTTTGTATTTTTAAAACCAACCAGTACCTCCATCATCTTCAGCAGCTCCCCAACTGCCATCGCCAGGTTGATCGTCATCATAACTTCCACCACCATAACTTCCAAACCCATCAGAAGCACCATATCGACCATCATCATCACCATAATCGGCACCCAAATCATTACCACCTGGACCGGCAACATGAGCAGCAGCACCGCCACCTTCTTGGTCTTCTATTTCAAACACCACACTAGCCAACTTCTTTTGTAGCACCGAAATGCCTTTAAGCACGATATCGTTTGGTTTCATGGAACCAATCGACTCAACATCGATATAAAACTTGTCTGGCTTTGCGTTATAATCAAAGGGCTCGTTTTCTTTTGGCGGATCTTCCCATTCTGCGTTTTTTGATTTGGGCCACTCGGCCTCAGCATTCACTTCGTACCAATAATCAGTATGACGAAGCTTATTCCACGGATCATACTCAAAAGCAATAGCAGAACATGGTGACCATTTGGCGTGCTCTTTAGAAATACCCTTTTTGGCGATACACTTAACTCTGAGAGCCTGGTTCTTGCGAAGTTTGCATAATAACACACCTTTTCCTTCCGGATCGTTAATAACAGGCCGTCCAATTGGCGAAGTCATGTCCACAGGCGACGCGACCTGCAAATCGCGAGTGTACAACGTAAGAGTCTCGTCAGAGTTGTTGCGTGCGTCTAGTGTCAATACCACAGAACACCGTTCGCAGTACTGGTCACAAGTGCAGTCGCGAGTGTATTCAAGCTGGTCGGCGTATGTCGATTCTAATGGAACCAAACCCAGACGGTGTGCAATAAACTCGTCTGCCAATACAGAAGTGTTGGTCTCGATTTCTACTAAATCAATAGCTATCGTAGGGATTTCAGCAATCATGACTCGACGAAGCGAATTGGCAAGTCTATAAATGGTTTATGTTAATTCATTTGTTGATTCAATTATTAATTCGATTATTAATTCAGACTTTAATACTTACGACAAATCGACACCAGACACAACAAAGTTGACATCATCCTTTGAAACACTTCGAATCGTTACTTTAGGTCCGCTGTCATCCATAGTGATAAATTTGATAATAAAAACAAAGTTGTGAAAATGCTTTGTTCAATGTGTTTTGGAGTGGTGATATTGAAAAAAAAATAATACTGGCATTGAAAAGTTACCCGGTCTTGTCACTACTTTGTGTGCAAATTCTTCACAAACCATCAAAAACAGCATTTTTAAAAAAACAAAATTAATTCTTTACACAAATCTATATGCATTCAATAAATATTCATCATTGTCGTGGAAACTCGTCAAACTGGTCTCCACCAGTGTTTCTTCTGTATCCAGAATTCCTGCCACTGTTGTAATATCCTCCTCCATTGCTTTGGTTGTGATAGCCATTGTTGTGATAATTGCTACGGTTGCCTCCACGGTAGCTGCCATTGCCGCCACCCCTACGGTTTCCGCGATATCCGCCCCGTGAATTCTTGTACACATAGTCAGAACCAAACGTTTCCACATTCAAACGACGTTCTTCACCACGACGAGGTCGTTCTTCAACACCTTCAATACGCTCTTTAGTAGTTGACGAAATGTTGTCAAAAAACGACGACTTCTTGTCATAAAAATTCTCCTTGGGTTGTTTGGGAATAACAGATTCTCCAGCAGGTGGCAATGGAGCTCCTTCTTCAGACGCAATCTCCTTGGCAACATCAGTCTTTGAGAATTTGGCATTCATTTCTGCAAAGTCAAAATCGCCATTGATGGATTGAGGAACAGCGTGGTTTCTGGGACCTTGATGATACTGTCTCCCAAAAGACTGCTGGCCATGGATTTGGGTGGGTCTAGATTGGGCAGAAGGACCTGTAGGAACATTACCAGTGGGAGCAGCTACAGAAGTAGATGGGATAGGGTTGCCAGTATTAGGAGCAGCCTGTTGAGCAACTGCTTGAGTGGATTGAGACTGATGCTCAGAAGAATCAATTAAAGACTGAGAGGTAGATGGGGAAGGTGGTTGGTTGGTTAACGATTCAGAGGTAGGGTTAGACTCAGTAGGTTGAGCTACAGGAGTCTGAGAACCAGAAACTGGTGACTGGGAAGGATTGCCAGAGGCAAATGAAAATGAAGAAGAAGTCTTTTCCACTGGCTTTTGAGCCAAAGAGCCATAAGATGATGATGAAACAGTATTAATGGGATTGTTAGAAGTCAAAGAACCACCCAAAGAACCTGGAGTAGGTCGAGTAGCCATGTAAGAGGCATACCCTTGCTGAACACCAGATGGAGCTGTCAAAGACGATTGAGACGATTGTTGAGCAATTGGATGCTGCTAAATAATAATAAATGTTAGCAATTGATTGATGTTTCAAGTCACTTATTTTAATAACCATCAAAAACAATAGCTTAAATCAGAAGGAAGGCAACGGAAGATATCTGCATGGATTATGCGCCTCGGAAAATGAGTTTAACATCCGAAAATATTTCATCATCAAAGCTATAATGTTCAAAATGTACAAATGAAAAAAAAATTGTCAAAACTTACTTGAGCAGTAGATGGAGCATTGGGTGAGGGCTGAGAGGTGGTGGAAGTTGAAACAGGGTCAGAAACCATCAAATCCTTCACGTCAGAACCTCTAAACACAATATACTCATAAATGTGGTCACTTGCAGGTAACTCATGGCCGGGAACACGGCCTTCAGTACCATAAGAACGCACATTTCTCAGCGACACGGTTGATTCTTGTGCATTGATTTCATGCAAAACACCGACATATCGGATATCTGCTTTAGAAATCAACGAAATCGTTTTACCAATAAAGGTTGCCATCGTGAAGAATCAAAAAAAAGTAGATTTTGGTGATAGAAAGATATGGTGGCGGTAGTGAAGAAAAGCGTTTAAAACAAAAGAAACAAAATATAAATGTGTGGCATTTTTATTGTGGATGGTCGCCCTTCACAATAAAAATTTGTGTGTGCACCGAATACCGCAACCGTTTAACCGGTGCATGCACCGACAATTTTTTTGTTTATTTGGACATTGAAAAAATAAAAAAAATTATTTAAATCATTGAATTTTCCAGAGAAAAATTCATGTCAACAAAAAAAAAAAAAATACACGAAAGTATCGTTTTTGAAAATGATACCCGTGTCAGTCTAAACGAGACACAAAAGACCACACATCACTTGAACAACAAGATTAGCCTAGAACTAGCGATTGTGATAATGTAGACATTATTCAAATAGTAGCGTGTGATACTAGAAATAGTCTTATAACGAGGAAAGTCCAAAAAAAAATGCTTTGGAAAAAGAATGGTTTGGTTAGAAATGTTCAGCAGTAGCGCTTTTAAAGGATTTCTGCACCGCACTCGGAAGCCACAAGCGGTGTTTTTCAATCAGGGTAACAATGCTGAAATTTAGGGCTTGGTTTGACCTGTGCAAGTGTTATAGTTGTTATTTATCATAAACATGTTTAAAATGCTACTCTTGTAAAATATCTACACTAACCATCAGATTTCATTTTTGATCAACATCAATTCAAATCATCCAGCACAATGACATCCGTGACTCCTTTCAAGGCCATGGATTTGCTCAACATGAACCATGTGAACCTTGATACTCTCACTGAAAACTTTTATACCTCATTTTATTTCCAATACCTTGCAGAATGGCCTACATTATGTTTCAAAACTGAAGCACCGGGATTCAATTCTTTGGCTTCTA
>JAJLVH010000768.1:784-16928 GCA_030570155.1 Magnusiomyces magnusii
TTTTTGGTCGATCCTTTGAGTTCCTTTTCCCTGGCTGGTCTTAAAGATGTGTCGTATGCTATTTCAAATGACGACAACCTGAGTTTAGAAGAAACTCTGACTGCCGCTATTCCAATTCCAAAAAAGAAACGGTTCAAATGCTTGAAATCGAAACCAGGAAACCAATCCGTCAACTACAGTTATACCAATCGAACCATCAATTTAAGCAGCAATGGCGGGGAAAACCCAGTCTCTCAGTTGGAATCGGGAATCCCCAACCTGTCGCTGAAAAACTGCAACTCGTTAAAAAGAAGTTTTCAATTGAATCAACCCCAACCAGCCTCAGACCTCAATCCGTTTCCAAACAAAAACAAACATGTTTTGGCTCCTGCTGCAGTTTTTCAAAACGAGCCTAAATCATCGCTGGATTTCGGATTCAATCCAATTAATCCATTTCCTTCGTTTTCCAATGACTCGTTGTCTAACGAAATCCAAGAACTCAAAGCAGTCATCAACAGATACAAATTAGATCTAACAAGGGCAAATGATTTGCAATCCCAACTTCAAGACGCGGCTCTCAGAGACCAAAAGAAAATAAAAGAAAACGAAAATAAGCTTGAAATGTTGAAAGGCCAATTGAACAAATCTGCAAAAGAAAACGCTGACTTGTTGAAAGAACTTGGTTCAACAAGAACGATAAATCGAAACCAGCAACAGCAAATCAAAATCCTTGAAAAAAGACTTGAAACCAAAAACCAAACAATCACCAAAGCCCACGCTAGTTTAATCAAAGAAGAAACGCTACGCCGAAAACTGCACAACAAAGTTCAAGACTTGAAAGGCAATTTGCGAGTGTATTGTCGAGTGAGACCTCTTCTTGAAGACGAATCGAGCCAGCAGAGTGTTTTTCCAAATGCTTTGATTGATTTGGAATTTCCAGATGGCAATACAGACGGCCAGCAGTTAAGTTTAAAAACACACAAGCTCTCTGCCAGAAGTTTGCCAATCACTGACACTTATAATTTTGAATTTGACAAGGTGTTTAAACCTGACGATACCACCAGCACCGTTTATGAAGAAGTGTCTGAGCTCGTGCAGTCGGCGCTTGACGGCTACAATGTCTGCATTTTTGCATACGGACAGACGGGTTCTGGCAAAACGTCTACAATGATGCAGCCAGATGAAGGGATAGCCATTCGGGCAATTGAGCAGATTTTCAATACCCAAGACCAGATGCGCCAGCTTGGATGGGAATACGAAATGACGGGCGAAGCACTTGAAATATACAACGAAAAGATTTACGACTTGATTGCAGGATGTGGCGGCGGCAGTAGCAATAATAACAGAACCGGGCAGCTTTCAATCAAACGTCACCACGACACGCAAACAACGTTTGTTGACGGGCTAGTCCAAGTGCCGTTACAAAACACAGTCCAAACGACGGATCTGCTGGCACACGCGTCCAAAACTAGGAGCACGGCAGCGACCTGTGCAAACCAGCACTCGTCGCGGTCCCACAGCATCTTCATGATTCGGCTACACGGTCGCCATGTGGGCAACGACGAGCTGGGCATCGAGGCCACAAACGAGCGTCGCGAAGGGGTCCTGAACCTTGTCGACTTGGCAGGCAGCGAACGCCTATCGCAGTCCAAAGCCCAAGACGACCGGCTCAAAGAAACGCAAGCCATCAACAAGAGCTTGAGCAGCCTGGTGGACGTGGTCTCGGCAATGGCAAGCAGGTCCAGCGCCAACAGCCAGCGCCCGTTTGTGCCGTTCAGAAACTCCAAACTGACGCATCTGCTGCAGCACTCGCTGTCGGGCACTGCCAAAACGCTGATGCTCGTCAACGTGTCGCCGTTTAAGGACCACGAACACGAAACGTTGCAGTCTCTGCGGTTTGCGGCGCTGGCCAACCATACAAAGATCAAATGAGCGTCGTTGTTTTTTGACGTGGTTGTGGCACTTGTTTAGCACAGTTATACACTGTCATGTGAGAATTACGTTACTTTTGCTGCGCAATTGTTTTACTCGCTGCTCAAATGTGGAAAAAAATTACAAATTCAAACTTTCGATACAAAGAAACTAAAAAACTATTTCTTTTCGTCAAACATAAACTGAGCAAACGACTGATCAGTCTTGGCTAGAGACGGGGCAGCCAGAGTGCTGTAATCAAACGCATACATTTGATCATTGAGAATTGATTCCGTAGCACGAGTCGCCTTTGTGGGACTGGCTTGCGGATTAGTGTTGGCAGCAAGGGAAGAGTCGTGAGCAAGGGAAGAGTCGTGGGTAAGCATGGGAAAGCTCATGGCGCTCATTTCCATAGACTCGGTTTTGACCATTCCGGCTGCGCTCAAGTTCGTGTCAATGGCCGGCGGCATTGGCAAAGAAACGGGGTCAAAGGGTGGCTGCGTGGTGGTGTTGCTGCTGCTGCTGCTGCTGCTGTTTCGAGTATTTAAAGAAACAACAGATGATGAAGCATTGATAATGCTGGGATCTATAGTGTTGGAATTAATGGCGCTAGTTGTGATTGTAGCAGGGTTGATGGTGGTAGGCAAAGAAGTAGCCATGAGGTTTGTAGTCATGGCGGCAGGATTGATTGCACCATTTCCATCAAAATAGTCCAAATAACTAGTTCCCTTCAAGTACGAATTGGCATATTGAGACTTCAAACTTCCAGCCAAAGTCGAAGCAACGCTAGAAGCAGACTTGGAAACGCGTCCGGAAGAACGGTTTGGTGGAATCATTTGCAAACCAGCAACAGCCGTTTGACCGTTCCAATAACTGGGCTTGGACCGAGAAGAAGAAGAAGAATAGCCCGGAAACGACGAGCCGAGAGTGACGGGATAAGGAGCAGGGCCATAGCCCATCGACACGGCCTGCGAATGGCGAGCGTGGTGAACATTTCCGTGAGCAATGGCAGCAGCCCTTTTGCGAACCGCCTCTTCCGCCTTCTTCTTTTCCTTATAGATTCGGCGGATTTCTTTAAACTCCTCGGGAACCCGTTTGGGCCCGTGCTTCTGCATCGTGACGTGGGCATTCAAATGGTTCAAAGTGCCGTAGGCCTTGATGCAGTTTTCCCACTTGCACTTGTATATCCGTTCGATTTCTTCATATCTGCGACGAGGACGTTTTTGGTGATGCGTGGGGAGAACAAAGGAATAGATGGTGTTTTGCTGCGAGGGCAATTGAGGACGTTGGATGGGTTGAATAGGAGCAGATGCGGTACTAGCATAACTAGTATTGCTAGTTATGCTAGTGTTACTAGTGCTGGTGTTGGTGTTGGTGCTGGTGTTGCCAGTAGTAGCAGTGTTAGTGCCAGCATTAGAAGAAGGATATTGAATCACAGATCCAGTGGGTTGTGGCTGATAACTCAACAATTGAGAATTGTAAGCCGCGTTGGGATCAAACTGATGATAATGAGCTGGAAGAGGAGGATAGTATTGGGTTTGTTGATAAATATTAGGATTCATCATTTGGGTAGTAGTATTAGCTGGCGTTGTTGAACGAGGAGGAGGAGGAGGAGGAGCAACAGCCATGACTGGAGTGCTGTTGGAAGATGAAGTGGATCGAGAAGTAGGAGGACGTTGTTGATTAGGCGGAGAGTATTGATGAGTATACATTTTGAAGAACTGTAAAATGAGCAAAGCGATTAGACAATAAAGCAAAAAAAAAAAAAAAAAAAAAATTTAATAATTAATGAAAATAATTAAAGTAAGAAGATAAAATAAATGTTTTTAAAACGTTTTTAAAGGAATTTGGAGTGATGGCGACAAGAAAAAGCTAGACAGACGGTTTGTCAACTATTTATACTATGAACCAAGTTTGGAAAATTAAAAAAATGTAAATGAATTTTTCCGCTTTTGATTGGCCAAAATTCGTTTTTTTTTTTTTTTTTTTAAAAAAAATTATACTATTTTAATTTATCAAAAATTAATAAAAAAAACATTAAATTAGCGTCAAACTAAAAAAACTGGTCATTTATTATTTTTTTTATTTTATTTTTTATTTTTGATTGCAATTTGACATAAACAACACTTTTAGAATTCAAATACTGAAATAAATATAATAAAAATAAAATAAAATCATTCTTCAAATCTCAACGTCTTTTTCGCTTTAGTCTCATCTTTGCTTTTATCTTTGGTCTCATCTCCGAAATCCGCTTTAACCCCATTCTCTTTAGTCTCGTCGCCATACCCACTTTCTCCGTCCACACTCACCAATTCCGCGGTTCTTACCCACCGACGACGTCTAGTGTACTTCATGAACGAATCCTCCGTTGCCGGCTTTTTCCACGTATTGTCATAATATATCCACCCGTCGTTCGGCCCCGGATCCGCAATCAAAGTCGATTTGGCTTTCACTCTTCGCTTAGACACCGCAGCTCCGCTTTCTTCCCCGCTGCCGTCCTCGTCCTCGTCCACCAATTGCCTCGAGTTCACCACTAGTGCACCATCATTCGTCAAATCCAGTTTCCACACCTTATCACGCCACCTCCACACTAGATTTCCCGTCATGTTGCCCAAGCCCAGTGTGTTCATGGTCGCACTCGTCAGTCCTGACGACGAGTCTGGTAATTCAAATGACGAAGGTGCCGTCGTTTGGTTCAAAAACTCGTCTGTCCACGGTGCCCGCTCATAACTAAGCAAATTGCCTGTCCACCCGATTCCTAGCCATCTTCTTTGGTTTTCGTACACAACAAACACAAACCGTGTAGCGTTTTTGGAATCTCGGATTATACTGTTTGTAGATAGTTTCTTGGTAGTAAGCAGTGTGGTATTAACGTTGTTATTGTTTTTGGCTGTGCCTGAACTTCCGCCTGTCAAATACACAACCAGTCTTCTAACAGACCGTGATCTCCATAAAACGGCGCGTGTTACACGCGCATAAACTGAATGGTATGTCAACACCAACACACCCGTGAGCAACAGCACTGTTCGAGGCTTGACAGTTCTGGCTGCAATTAATGCGTAAAATGGCGCAATAGAAAGTGCGGCCAACGCCAGTCTAGGAATATCCGCAGGCGTCGTGTTGTTTGCTAGTGTAGTCAACGGCTCGACTAATAGTGTAGTCCTGGTGGCTACGTTTCCAAGTGTGTGGACCATGTGGTCTAGCCCCGGATGCCGCGACACGTCTCGATTGATTTGCTGTTTGCAGTACAACAAGGTCCACAAAAAGACGACAGGTAGCAGTGGCGATATGTATTTGAGAATGGGATCAAAGTACAAGACGCCAATCACCCAGCTGCAGACCACCAGGAAAGAAGCCCACGGGTCGTCGGACGTCCACGTCACTAGCGATAGCACGCGGTCTAGGAACAGTAGCAGCGGGTAGCTTCGCGATAGCGAAATGGAGATTGCTGGCGGGGTCGACGCTAGCAAAGGCGACGCTGGCGGCGGCATCCGGTTGGACGGCGGCGCGAATGAGGCATAGGCCGGCGCGAGTTTGTCCTGCGACATTGTTTGGGTGCTGGTTTAGAATTAGAATTTAGATTTGCGCTGGGAATTGGTCCTGTCGAGTGTCACAACATGAAGATTTGGGAAAATTGTAAGGTTTGGAGCGCCAAAAGTGTCGAAAAGCAAACGAGGCCAGTGCGCAGTTGCTGGTGGTGCTGCTAGAATTAGGGTTTCGCGCGAGATTGACGTCACGCGACTGTCACGTTTGGCAACTGTAAACCGTCCCGATCGGGAAAAACGACGCCAAAAGTTTGCAATTTCGAGTTCAAAGCGGAAGCGTTTAAACAGGCTTCTAAGTAAATTGATCTATCAGTTTCTGAATGAGCTTCTAAACGACTGGTTCGGGCTTTCGAATCCACGGGGTCTCGGCTCAAACGATCCAAACTGGAACCCGCCCTTGCCAACAACACTCTTATAACCCAGCACAGTTCTCACGTCCGCCGTTTTCTCTTTAGACCCAAGGGCTTGTTCAATCTCTTCAACAAGGTCCACGGTAACAACACCGCGTCTCGTCATTTCGTAGCCTCCTCGAACCTCCTTCACCCACTTTTGCAAAAGGTACGCTGTATCGTCTGCTAACCGTTTATACGCGCCTTCCGCGTCAAAAGGATACTCGCGGCGTTCCACAAGATCTCTGAAAACCGTCACCAAATCATCAAAAGAAACATCGCAGCCTAAAAAGGTTTCAACCACCCAGCCACGCGGCGCGTTGGGCGAACGCTCGACTGTATACGCTTCAAGTTTGGAAACTAGTTCTTCAACCGGAAAAACGAGCTCAGCAAGTTGTACCTTTTTGCCGACCCGTTGGACAATAGCCGAAATGCAATCGTATGGAGGAGCAACAGTGCCGTTATTAGATGAATGGTTTTCTGTTGTAAACGTTTTAATAAATGACTTGTTGTTAAAGTCTTCGGCATCTGAAATGGCATTTTCGTGTTCGGTCAAAATAAGTTTAGACCATGTCGAACTTATTTCGTCAACAACTCTGAAATCAGTAATGTAATAAATTTCAAGACACAAATCATAGTAATCCAATTTGAGCGCATAGTCGTTGAACAACACACTGATATCCAAAATCTGACCGCCTGTGGATGTGCTAGTACTAACTAACCCGTCAACCAACTTGCCACTAACGGTATCATCTCGCTGTCCACTCAACTTTTCAATCATGCAACTGGTTTCATCTTCAAGAAGCGAGTCGCCAGCAATACGTTTCACTAATTCATCTTGTACAAGCGCAACATCCAAGAGATCTTGAATTTGGGCTCCTAGCCTCAACACGTATCCAGATTGCGCATCATTACCGCCAATCGACGAATTGCAAAAGCTTTTGGCCCGAGAAAGGTATTCGATTCTTTGGCTCAACGTGAGTTGGAATGTAGATTTGGCAAGTTCCAACAGAATTTCAGCTGCACCGATATAATTGCCCCGCGTTTGGTAAAAGTACCATAAGAGATTGGCAATGTCTATACTAGATCGAGCTCGAAGTTCCAAATATCTTTTAATATATGGGGTATCGATATTCAACAACCGGTCACTGTATCCATTACCAATAATCCAATCATAAAAACTATAATGAAAAACTTCGTCGGTTGAAGCTTGACACACACCATAGGTATCGTTTTTTAATCTTTTTTCTGTGCTATTGTTCTTATCAACAGAAACCATACCATTAGCAACGTTTCCGCTAGCCTTTTCTTCATCATTTGCCAACGTATCAACAACACCCAAGATTTCAAAAATAAGTTCATAAACACGCTGCCTCTTTTCATAAACATTTTTACGAGGATCACGGTCCGGTTTGTTATCATGAAGATATCCAACCGCCAAATTTCCTCGATCTTCTTGTTGAGCTACAGACAAGGCAAGCTCAACAGCACCTGGATAGAACTTGAGCTTAACAAATTGTGCAATTGCGTCTTTCAAAACGTCAAATTGAATGTTGCCTGCCGCCTTTTGGAATAGCCGTAAACTTTCGCCAAGCTTTTGTAACCGAGAATCTATATCCTTTCCTTCAGCTTTGTGCAAGCATTCTAATGCTTTATAAATAATGACGTCGTCAGGAGAACAGTAGCTAACACAACGGTCTTGCATTATTGTACTGATATTGTCAACAGATCCCCCCTCAGAAACGTTACGATTGACTAAACATGTAATAAGCTCTTTAGCAAGATCAGTGCCTTCAGTAGTAGTAAAAAATGACTTGAATGTCAACTTTTCAAGCTTTTCACGAATAGGTTGTGGAAGGTATTTAGCAATAGACTCTAATCCTTCATTTGATTTCGCGGATTCATCAAGGACCAGCAACAAAAACGAAAGACCTTCACGAATAGACATGACAAGTTTGACAAGTGAATGCAGAGCTCTATGTTCGGCGTGTAAAGAAACTTCTTCTGATCGACCACCCGAAATCACAAGATTGCTCATATTAGGCTCCCCATTAAATCCATCAATAAATGCCTTATTTTTATCCAAATAATCTGCTATTTGTGCAAGAGTAACTTGGATCTTTTCTAATGATTTTTTTTGATAATTGATGAAAAAGCTTTCGGTAGCCTTTGGTCCTGCGCCAACAGTCTTTGTAGGAAAAGGGCTTTGATCCCAAATGGGCCACAAAATACGAGAAAGGTAAGTAGCCAAACCATCGAATCGGCCACTTAATCTGACCATGTCGCCAGCAGTTCCAGTTTGTCCGGCAAAAGTTCCGGCAATTCCAGAAGCTACTGAATTTATGATGGAATCAGCGTTACCTGGTGTTTTTATTGTAGACGTAGTTAATGGGTATGTGTTTTCGTCATCAACTTTTAAATGCGGCTTTCCGCCAAGTTCAATATAAACTTTGCTAGCAAATTCGGTTTCAGTGAATGAAAAATGTGCAGGTTGGGTTGCAATACTCAAAGCATTTGCACAAGACTCTGTACGTCCGTAAAACTCAAAAAATGGTCGAATGTCTTGTCCGGATTCTTCAAAAATTTGATATGGATATTTTCGACTAAAAATTTCAACACCGGTATTTGTCAAGACTGCAATTTTAGGATTGGCAACAGTGTACTGGTCTCTGCTTTCGTTGCCAAAACCTGCAACCCGTTTTCCAGCACCACCGAGAGGAAGTGAAGAAATCAAAGCCATATCATGAACATAGCCTTCAATTTCAAGAAAGCACGCGTTTTCAAAGTATTGTGTGTTTGTTCCAGGAGTCATTTGATGGATGATTTTTCCGGAATCCGGGGCAGCCACAAACAAACGGTCACCGTGTTGAGAATTTTCACAAGGAATTACGTCGAAAAAGTAACCTGGCGTAAAAACACGAGAAGCTCGTTTTGTGTTTTTTAATATGCAAACATTTTGTGATACAGCCGATGGAGGAAATCTTTGTTGAATAGCTTGCATAGTCGTTGGAGGACCGATATCAGAAGACGTGTTGGCAGCTTTGATGAAAATACGAGTACCGGTTGATGTAATTGCTACCAAATTTAATAGAGAACTTTCATTTGCGGTGACAACGCTAATAGAAGCTAAAGAAAACGTTTTGGGATTGGTATCAGTTTTTGGTTGTTGTTGTTCTTGTGGCACAGGAATCATTTTCAAATGAGAAACAAGTTGATGGGTGGTATAGGTGTAAAGAAGATTTGCGTCGGTATTCTTTTTAGGGTCCAAATAGTACATTCTAATGGTTGACATGTTGGAAAGGGTATATAAAAGATTTCGAGAATCGTCAATGACAATGGAAACAACAATTTCGGATTCATGGCTTTTGACCCAAGGACCTATAACTGGCAATTTTCCCAAAAGACCGATATCAGAGGAAGGAATAGTAGGAGTCATTGAAGAAAGAAGGTATTGTCTGGTGTGACAAAGTTTTGAGCATTTGCCTTTGAACCATGATTCGACATTAGAGTATACGACTTCCCAAAGATTAGTGCCATCAGAATCACCAGACATGAATATTCTTCCAGACTTGTTGCTTGCAGTGATTTGAGAAATGTCAAGACCACGAACAGAAATAGACATTCCAGTTTCAAAGAGATCCATAGAATTTTGTTCCTTGTTGTAAGAAAGAGCGACAATGTAAAGATCAGTGACTGTTACAAGGATTAGTAAATGGTTAATTGAATCAATAAACATTCCTTTTTTAGGAGGAACCAGAGCGACAGCAGTAATAGGTCTATCCAATTCATCAAAAGTGTGTAAATCTTGACCACCACGATAATTCCAAAAATATAGACGGTTATCGACGGTGATCCAAACACGATCAATTTCGGAAAAAAGGCCCATTTGGGTTTTACATTCAGTTTGATTGTACTGTTCATAAACGGTATCAGGAATACTGATTGATTCAGTTTTTAAAAATGGAGCAAAAGGGCCCAACGCTTGAGCGGATTCAAAATAAAGGTATTGAGACCAAGCAGCTTCTAAATCAGTTTGTTAGTGTTGAGTTAATGACAATCGACGGTGTAATAAACATACGCAACGACATTCGACCAATTTCAGGATATTGGGCATCGTTTGCCATGTAAGAAGCAACAAAGCCGGCAGCCAATTCTAAAGGATTTGACGCTTTTTTCAGTTCAGAAGCACTGATTGTTCCTAGTGGCGGCGCCGAATTGGTCGGCATTCGAGCCATTGGATAAAAGCCGGCCTTTTGGGCCGTGATGAAAGACATTGAACTTGACGAACTTGGAGAAGCCTTTTTTCAAGTCAAAAATGGAAATAAGTTGAATGGTGGTGAATGAATTGGAATCGGTGGAAAAAATGAAAAAAAACAAGCACATGTGATGTCATGTGAGTAGATACTGAAGTAGTGACTAAACGAGTTAGTATCTGGATAGTCAGTAATGACAAAGCTAACTTAACTGAATCAGTTAAGTCATGTGACAGTTACTGCTGACGTTCACATGATGTAGCCCGAAGTTCCGGCAATCCGGAGTAAACCGGTATGCGGCTGTGAGCGCCAACACCCGAGCATTACCCGACCGCCTGCCACTCGTTAACCGACCGAGACCCGGGCGCCGCTCGCCGCTCGCCGGACCGCTGCCCGGGCACTCACGTGCCGCCGAATGCGCCGGTGAAAGGAGTTTTTCCACACAAAGCCGCTTGTTTTATTTTTGGGGCCAAAAAAAATAAAAACACGTAGAAAACAACAAAAAAAGGTTTTTTTTAATAGTCTCCCTTGCCCCTTTTTTTCTTTCTTTCTTTTTTTTTTTTTTTTTTTAATTTTTTGATTTTATGATTTTTTGATTTTTTTAAAAAACAATCAATTGAATTAAATTGAATCAAACACAACCAACAACAACAACCGTCAAGAACCAAGAATCGTTAGCAAAATGTCAAAAAACGTTGAAGTTGATAACGAACTCCATGCTGAAGACACAGCTGGTTATAAAGTGACTGAAAAGAAAACACTTGCTGAGTACACTCAATTGGATGCCGAAGACGAAAGTTTAAAGAAATGGAAAGAAAGCTTAGGAATCAGCAGCGACGCTATTGGCGATCCTTCCGACAAGCGCAGGGTTGTTGTGTTGGAGTTACGGGTCGACGTTGACGGCCAAGCGCCAATCATTATTGATTTGGAAAAGCCTGGTGCTTTAGAAGCTCTCAAAAAGAATCCCATTGGTATCAAGGAACGATCCAAGTACCAGCGAAAACTCAAGTTCCGGGTCCAGCACGAAATCATCACTGGCCTCAAATATTTACAATCAGTCAAACGCGCAGGCATTCGCGTTGACAAGTTGCAAGAAGTGTTGGGTTCATATCCTCCAAATACCAAAGACAAGCCATATTACGAAAAGGTGTTTGACGAAGAAGAAGCTCCCCATGGCATGTTGTCTCGAGGTGTTTATGAAGCCACTTCCAAGTTTGTTGACGATGACAATGTTACTCATTTGGTATTTCCATGGGTGTTTGAAATCAAGAAATGATTCATATATATGTATTGCCAATAATAATAATAATAACAATAAATTTTATTTCTATTTATCTATATTCGTTGTTGTTGTTGTTTTATTTTTGCATAATGATATTGACAAACTCGTTATAATTGATTTGACCATCGCCATCAGAATCTGCCTCTTTGATCATACGATTGACCTCGTCTTCTGTCAATTTCTCGCCAATAGAAGTCATGACATGACGGAGTTCTGCAGTGGAGATGAACCCGTTTCCGTCGCGATCAAACACTCTAAAGGCCTCCATGATCTCTTCTTCGCTATCTTCGTCCTTCAATTTCCGTGCCATCAGGGTCAAAAACTCGGGGAAATCAATCTTGCCGCCACGGCCTGCCGCGTTCACGTCGCTAATCATGTCTTGGAGTTCTGCTTGTGTAGGGTTTTGGCCAAGACTGCGCATCACGGTGCCCAAATCGCCAGACGTGATGTATCCGTCACCGTCCTTATCAAAAAGAGAAAAGGCTTCTTTGATAGAAGCTGATTGTTGTTCAGTGAGCTGGTCGGCCATTTTCGTTTGTTTGTAGGTGGTTTTTTGGTTTGTTTTTGGTTTGTTTTTGGCTTGTTTTTGTAGAAATCAAAGAATTGAAAAAAACCGATTCGAATTGAGGATCAAAAAGGAGTTTTTATGCTTGTGAATAAAAAAAAAAAAAAAAAAAGGGATGCGCTGTTAATTTGTATCTGCAAATGTGGCAAGAAGCAACACGTGAGCGGCGTGACTATCATGACTTGATCACGTGAATCTCACGGCCTTTAGTTTAATAAATTAGCAAGTCAACCACCAGCTACATCATTATTTACTTTCGGCGTCTTGCTTGAACGAAATCGTCTTGGGAATCGTCGACGACGCACCCCAGTCCTTGATGGCGTAAGTCGAGATCACATGGTCTTGTTCGTCCACAAACTCAAAGTTGTATTTCGATAGGTAGGACGGAATCGACGACAGCTGGACGCCGTAGCGGGCTGGGTTGTCGTACAGCTCGAACAACGGCACGGCCAATAGCTTCATGTTCTTGGGCACGGTCAAAACTTTTTTGCGTGGCAAGTGGACCAAATACGTCTTTTTGCACTCTTTTGGTCGCGTAATGTGTGGAGGAATAAACGGATACATGAATGTTTCAAAGTTGGGACGCCACCACTGGGCAACGCAATCGCCAATTGTCCATTCGGAATTGATGGAATCGTTGGCGGCCGGGGTTCCTGATTGAGGGCCAAGTTTTTCATTCAGTCGCCGCTTGAATCCGTCGATTTCTTCTTCTTCCTGTGAGATGTAATCGCCAGGGCTAAAAAAAATTTAATTAATCACTAAACCAATAACTAAACCAATAACCAAATCAACGATTGGATTATAACATACAGCTTGAAAAAGGTGTTTGCAATTTGTAGCATCAAGATATACGGATGGCCGTGTTCGTGACACACCAAAATGGCTTCACAAGTCCGACGCATTCCAGACTTTTCGTATTGATCTTGGAGCCGGTGCAATCTCGCCAACACCGAACTGTCTTCTTCGGGCTGGAAGTCTTTCACGCCAAAGGTATAATTGGACACTGGGTATACTCGAATGGCTCCAGGCTGCCGTTCGTTGAATGGCAGAGGGATTGGTGGCAGCTGCTTAGAAGCCCGAGCGAAATCCGTGACTGTCGACATTTGTGTTTTGCTTTGAACAGGATATGAACGATATCGGTATCGGTCAATCAATTGACGTTGATCGATCGAAATCTTGTTTGTGTGAAAAGTTGAACAACAAAGGGAGAGCGGGCTGAAGGTCATGTGGAAAGCACGTTTCGTTGTTTAGTGGATTTTGTGTTACCGTTACTGTAACATTTCATATTACAGCAGATGAAACAACATGTTGCACGCTCTGTCACACAACTTGATGATCTGTTAAAACCAAAATTTCACTGTTCTTTTAACCTTCTTGCCTGTTACACAGTGTGCAACTCAAACCAGCCTGAAGTACCAATACATCATAGAGATAACAGGACAAGGAAACAAGAAAAATGCTTTTCAAACTATCACAACTTTTGGCCGTGGCTTCAGTCGGTTTGACACCGGTTGTGGCCGAGCTTCCAGTCCATATTGAAGCCTTTCCAGAGCTTCCTGAGAATACGCAGCTTATTGGGTATAAATACGGTGACGAGATTCCTATTGACTGTATCCAAAGAAACATGGAAACCGGCGAACACAAGTTTGATGAAAATGGAGACATTGTTTATGCTCCGTTTCCTCACTGCTTTGAAACAGATTCGTCGTTGACTTTAAGATACGGAGTCGACGAAAGCCTTAACTGCAGTATTGATCTTGGCCATGAGTTTTTCCACGTCTTTCAGCTTTATATCCACGAAGACGTTCCTTTTTCATGCCGAATTCCTTATGCAAAAACTTCTATTCCTTCAAAGAAATCAACTTCTGAAGACGGCGAGGAGCAAGAAGAAGACAAAGACGCTTCCAAATCCACTGATGCCAAAACCTTATATACCAGCTTCACTCTCAATATCCGAGGAAACGTCCAGGAAAGCCATCTTGACATTGATCCCTTCCTCAACGTTGCCATGATTTCCAACGTCAGCGACGGCACTGTCACCTCGTCCATGGGGTTTTCTTCCGGCAGCAAAGTCCAGCGCTTCATCATTGGCGACTCGCTTCCTCTTAACCTCAACATTCGATGGTACAAGGGGCCCGTCATCCCCACGGCCTCGGCTGCATACTTTGCTGGCAAAGCCCTCTTTTTCTATTGTCTGGCTTCGGCCGTCGTGACCTCGGCCATCTGCCTCGGTGTCTTTTACTACCACTTGCTGCCCAAAAAGGTCAAGCAAGAGCTGATGCGAGGCGTATTGCCAACCGGCTCGAGTTTGGGTGCCTTTGAAAAGAGAGACTAAATCTATTTATTTATATTTATTTATATTTACACAGAAACACACCTTTGATACGTAAAAAAAACAAGCCTTGAATAAAAAGCCTTCCACCTCCGCTTGTGCTCCATGCAAAAGACACCTGGCCCGAAACCCTTTGTCGCGGAATACTCGGGCCTGATTGGCCCAAAGTGCCCTCCAGGGCCTGTCTGGGATGCGGCGCGCTGCACGGCTGCCCCGGTGTAGAGCGTTTACAGTTGATTCGGCGTACGTACCTTCTAGCTAGCAGCTATCTAAACTCGTAGCTGGGCCAGGTGCCGCCGTCGTGGCAGTGCGACAGGTCCAGCTGCTGGTACGACCGCGAGTTGTGGTGGTAGTACACGCCCGAGATGTTTCCGTTCAGCTGGTTGAAGCAGATGTAGTAGAACCCGTCGTACGCCACGCCCATCAGGTTCGTGACGCGGTAGTCGGGCACCAGGAAGTACTCCTTCCAGCGCATGTAGACGTGGTTGCGCTGCTCAAAGCCCCCGTGCACGTAGTTGGGGTCGATCTGCTTGCGCGCCGCCAGCTCGCGCCACGAGCTGAACCGGCCCCAGTGGTTGCGGTCGACCTGGTCGGTCGCGTTCCACGACGCCCGGCGCGTGAAGAACGAGTAGGTGTCGGACACCATCTCGCCCTCGAAGTACGTCTTCATGAGCCCGTGCTCCTTCGTCAGCCCGCGGATGCTCAGGTACCCGCTCAGGACCCGGCGGCGCATGTCGACGGACTTGAGCGTGACCTCGACCTCGTAGCAGTTGGAGTCCGACTGCTGCGTGCCGACGAAAACGGCGCCGGGCCTGAGGTATGAGCACGTTTGGACGGGAATGTCGCGGCGGAGCCACGGGTCGTCAAACACTGTGTCCAGCGTAGACGCAAGCTTGGTGCTTTCGTCGTTGCCGTTCTCGTCGTCTGGATTCGGGTCCTTGTGTCTAGTTTTGTCTTCATTGTCTGGATTTGGGTCTTTGTGTATAGTTTTGTCTTCATGTATGGTTTTGTCTTCGTGTGCAGATCCGGTGTTGTGGATCAAGTCTTTGGTCGCTTTGCCAGTCTCATTGACCTGCTTGCCCGGGGCTTCTTCAATCACGTTCATTTCAAACCGGTTCGCCAGCTCGGAAACATGATCGCTCTTGTCGCCGTTTGAAGGATATCCAAGTGAGGTATCTGCTTTATCGTCTTCTTCTTTTTCTTTTTCTACCTTCTGCTCCATCGGTGTAATCTCTTGATCCGTAGTTGGGAATCCGGTTGCTTCGTTCGCTTTTTCGTTCAAAAGCCCAGACAGACTCGACAAGCTGCTGTCGCCGTGACCGCATTTGGCTCCCTCGTTTCTGTCGTTTACGCTCTCGCGGCCATGCACCACGCAGCGCGGGTCCAGCATACTCGGCCCGGTCGCTGGCGGGCTCGTCGTGGTGTTGTATCCTTTTGGCATTTTGCTGCTGCTGTCGTCGTGTCGGTGTGCTTGCTGGTCGATGGGCCGGAAATCGCTTGGTGACGGCGTTTTTCCAGCGTCACGAGCAAAAATTGATAAGGTCGCAATACCACGCAAGCATCACGCGAGCGTCATGTGTTTTAAAAGTAACGTGAAAACTCAATTAAAACAATTTACAGAAATACAAAAAACCCGCGTCGCTTACAACTCGTCGTGGTCGTAGTCCTCGTCGTCAAAGTCATAGTCGTCGGGATGCTCGCCATCGTCTGATTCTCCACCAGCGCCGTAAAGCTTAGATGTGATGGGATAAGCAATGGAGCTGAGCTTCTCCTTCTTTTCTTCAAAGTCTTCCTTGGTGGCATCGTTGCCAACCTCCTCAAGCCATTCGTCAACCTCGTTGACGGCCTCAAGAATGGTTTCCTTGTCGTCTTCGTCAATCTTTCCTCC
>JAJLVH010000769.1:0-16884 GCA_030570155.1 Magnusiomyces magnusii
TGTAATCTTCATAACTTGCAAACACTGGATCAACACGAAAGTTGGGAAGAATTGTGTTTTTTAAAACACCTTCGATATCGTCAATGTCGTAATACATGTCGACAAAAACTGAATTTTGGTTATTGGTATTAATTGAATCATTTGGATTTTTTGAATCAATTGCATCAAGTATGAAATCTGCATTATCCACATTTTCAAAAAGTCGTTTCATACTTTTTGACGTAACCAAACCAAGACTTTTATTATCATTCTCATTCTCATAAATTGAATAAACAACGAATGCAGTCGACACATATCGATGAAACTCCACAAGTCTACCAAACGTCTCATTCTCTGGCATAAAAGCTTCTAAAAACCTTAGTCTTAGATAAAATTGGTGTGCACCAAACATTTTGCAAACCAAAGAGACAGCTTTATGAACAAGTGTGTTTTGGTATTTGGTTGGGGTATTTACAAATTTCTGGGTTTCATTTAAATGGCTCGATTGATTGGTCCATGATTCATCAGGTACTGTATCAAAAAGTTGACTTAATAGAGTACTGAACCCAAGTTGTGAACTATTTTCCAATAAAGAAGCATCGACCGAAACAAGTGCTGCAAAGGCAAATACCAACAATTGTAAAAAGTCAAGTGGTTTATTAAAATTTAGATTTTTTTGTTCTTGACAGACTCGATTCACGATTGAGAAAGAAAGGTGGAGCGCAAATTTGACGGAATATGTTTGGGGGAGTTTGTATCTTGGTCCCAAAACGTTTTTGTAAATTGTATTGCTTAATTTCGAATTTCTATTTTTATTTTCGTTATTATTGCTTTTGTTATTTAAATCAGTTTCAACCCAACTTTGCATTTCATTATAAACACTTTCAACAAACTGCACAACTTGATCAGACACACAAGTTTCCATACCCGCGCTTAAAAAAATCAATTGAATAGTTTCAACAACGTTCCAATGTTTGATATCGAAACCAATCGTCAACGCTGTGACCATTTCTTGGAAATTGAGAGGTTCAGGTATATTTGGAAATGAAATGCAGTTTAAGAGAGTGGCATCCCAAATTTTTTTTTCCATGGGCGAAAAGTGTTGGTTTGATTTGTTTGATTGATTTAATTCGATAGCTTCTTGTTCAAGAATTCTTGACGAAATGTCTTCCACAATCTGGGTTCCATAAAGTGAATGACATTGTACGTGGTTCCACCACATACTTTTGTCAACCAACCGTCGATGTCGTTTATGGCATTTGTCAGTGATTGGATCGATTTGAATCGTATTGTCGTGATCGTTAATGGTATTATTAGCAACTTTTTTCTTTGGAATCACTGCCTTTCTTTTTAAATTGAAAATTTTTGAAATTTTGGTTCCAGGAACATTGCTTTTATTCACAAGCGTTGCTAAATTTTCACGTTTGATGGTATGTTTACTCTGTTTATTTTGATTGTTTTGGTCATGATTTGTATTGGTATTCGGGCTAATAACAGTGTACGGTACATATATCGGATTAAACAAATAAATGTCTTTTCGCGATTGATAATCCGAAGCACTCTTGTGTTTATATTCCTGGTGCATGATTCGCGAGGTTTCTTTCGAAATGTCGAAATAAGAAAGTATGGACGCTTGAGGACGTAATTTCATTGATTTTTTTTCAAAAGCCGTTTCGATTCTTTTATAGTTTTTATCATGAGAAGAGGAAGCTAGTATACGGGGATATATCAACGCATTGTTGAACCCGTTTTTGTCCAGCCGCTCGTTGATTTCATTTCTCACTTTTGATTCCATTTGGTTATACTCAAACACCATGTTTTCTCGCTCAACACGCTCGGCTTGTTCAGCTTGTTCGAGTTGATCGATTTTGGAAAGATGTATGGTTTGTTCTAAATTAAAGTCTTTCAAAATGTAGTCTAGGGAGTCGGGATCATTGATAGCCGGCTTTTGTTTTTGTTTTTGTTTTTTTGATGGCAAAGTTGAAGAGGAAAAATAGTCAGTGATTTTCCCGGATTTTGGTTGATTTAAAGAAGTAGTGGGTTTAGTTGAGTTGATTGGTTTTTCTTTGCCAGTTTTTTTATTTGACTTTTTCTTCAAATCTGACAAAAGAGAGTCCAAATAATTGTTGGTATTTTTGAAATCGTGTGGAACATTTAAAATTTGACTTTTAGAAGCAACAGAACTAATAGAACTGATGGATCCAAAGATATCATCGTCGTCTTCATCATCACTTATAACAACGGATCCATTTTTCAAGTCCGTCATTTTTGATTTTATTTGGTTGTGTTATTAATTGTTGAATTGATGGTAGAGTTTGTTTACTAGTATAAAAAAATAAAATAAAATAAAATAAAATAAAATACAATAAAAAAAACAACACAACAATCATGATGTGATAGACAGGGTAACAGCCACGTGACATTTACAATTAGACAGTTTCGCCTTATATGGACAAATCAATCAACGATCGTTGAAATGAGGCAGGCCTCAAAACCGATAGAGTTTATTTCTACAAACGTACAAAACTAGCCGGTTCACTCGTCAACAGCGGTTGCTCGACTTCCGACTCGACATATTCCTCTGCTTCTTGTTGTACCTCGATTCCGAGTTCTCATGGACCAACGAGTGGTGCCGTTTCAGCGAATCCTTTCTCGCAAACGGCTTTTGGCAGATGGGGCATTCCAGCACGTCGTCTGGCTGGCCGTGTTGCGATTTTGTGTGCCGAGACCATTCCGACGCTGTTGGGAACCCGCACACGTACCATGGACAGTCGTCGTGTGGGCAGTGGAATTGGCGGGTGACGCCGTGGGCGTCCATGTGTTTGCACAGTTCTAGGATTGTGCGATACTTGGTGTCGCAGTGCGTACAGTAGAACTTGCCTTTTTTGGAGGTTTGGGCTTTTGCTAGTCGGGTTGGATGAGAGGCCATTAAATCGACGTGGGTACGTGATTTGGATTGGATATCTGGGTTGGTCCAAGCACGATGTTTAGGTTTTTTAGGAGTGTTGTTTTCGTAGGATGGAATGGATTGGATTTGTAATTGGGGTTTTTTGAATTGGGGAGGTGGATGAGTTGGAGAATAAGGATTTAATGGATGATGGTGATTGAAGGTGATTGGAATTGGGATAGGAGATAGAGGTAAAGATTGGGGAATTGGTTGAGGAAACGATTGAGGAAATGGTTGAGGAAATGGTTGAGGAAATGATTGTGAATACGATTGAGGAAATGATTGTGAAAACGATTGAGAAAACGATTGGGGAATAGGAGAATAAGAAAAATAGTAATAATCGATATTGTTAGTGTTATTGTTGAATTGATTTGACATGGTTAAAGGAGTTGCAATAGAATCGGAAACAATAACAGGAGAAGACGAAGAAGAAGAAGAAGAAGAAGAGGAAGAAGAGGAAATCGGAGATGGAAGAGTATTTTTAGACGAGCGAAATGAGGATTTGAAATCAGAAAGTTGATTTGAGGACTTGACTAGATCTAACGGTTCGACAAACAGCTGGAGCGCGTCGTCATTGCCCAAGTTGAGAACAAAGTAGGCGGAGGAAGAGGAAAAGAGGGTGTGGGTGTCGATCTGGGCTTGCTGGCCCAGCAGCTGGCTCAGCTTGATGGAGTACTCGTGCAGCCCGTTGACGGGCGAGATGACCTGGCTCTGGTGGCTGTTTTCGAAGAAGATGGGAATCTCGTACTCGTGGAACTTGGAGCTGATCGGTGTCACGATCCTGGCAGTGGTGGTGGTGGTCACGCGCTGGATGGGGGTCTTGGGAATGATGGTGTTTTGGACCACCTTGGTCTGGCAGATCTCGACGAGGCCCTTGCCGGGCACCGCGAACGTGAACGCGCTCTTGACCGACGACACCAGCGGGCTGGCGATGTTGGAGATGGTGTCGAGGTCCAGGAACGTCGGCTTCTTGCCTGGCTTCTTGACCTTGTTGTTTTTGTTGCGGAAAAAGGTCAGCGACTTGAGCTTCACGACGGTGTCGCTGGTGATGTTTGGCTCGGGGAGGTTTCTGCGCAGATCGTCGCTCATTCTGGAAGGTTTAGTTCGTTTGGTTTTGGAGGAGGGTTTTTAGCTGGCTCGCGAAATTGCCGGGATAGCACCGCGCTTTTATACCGGCAGGTCGCAGGCCCAGGCAGCCTCCGCTCGTTTGGACCTGAACAATCGGGCGGCCGAAAACGACCGGGGCTCTTGCGTCGACGAGCGATTTGGATTCTTTGGCTTCGTTTCGTCAACCACCCATGTCGTTCGGCGGCCACGTGACCCGCTAGCGCTGCTCGGATCGAGCCAGCAAGTGTCATTTCACTTGCAGAAATGACACAGGGTGTCGCACAGCTGCAATGACACCTGCTGTCGCAGCGACGCAGGGTGTCGCCGCCAACGTTCCGCTGGCTGCACTCCCACGCACGTGTGCTCACGTGTGCGGCCCGTTCCATCCGCGCAGCCGTGCGCACCAACCACGCAGGCGCGCGCCATCACCACCACCACCACCACCACCATTACCATCACTATCGCCATCTTTTTCTTCTTCCTTCCCATCAACCACACGCAATGACTGTTGACAACGAGACCGCCATCAACAACAGCCGCAAACGCATCCCTCCAGAAAAGACCCTCGTCCTCGAAAAGGCGTTCCAAGACAATCCCAAGCCCGACAAAGACGCTCGCGCAGAGCTGGCGGCCGCCATCGATCTTCCCATCCGCAACATCCAAATCTGGTTCCAAAACAGGCGCGCCAAAGCCAGATCCAACGACGAAGAGTCCGTGCTCAAAAAGCTCAACGCTTCCAGCCATCACCACCACAAGCCTCTGGCCTCCGCGCAGGCCCCGTCCCAGCTCCACCCCTTCCAGCCTTTTGCTCCTTTTCACCAGAATGTCAGCAACACCACCCCCCAGTTCTTCATGACTATCGCTGGTCCCGTCATGGTCACTCCGGACGCCATGCAAGCAGTTCACCACTTTCCTTCTTATCAACGCCAGCGTCCTCAAAACATCCAAATCAATCCAAACAGTGCAAATGCCATCTACATTCAACAACAGCAACAACAGCAGCATCAACAGCATCAACAGCAACAGCAGCAACAGCATCAACCCTTTGTTGATCCCAATACCATGTTGTCTCATACCATTTCTCATCATCAAAACCAACTCCATGTCCCTCCTCCTGGCATGTCTATTGTTCCCATCCAATTACAAAATCCCAACCAATTTCTCATGGTTAATTCTCATCATCAACCCCATCAATCACCATCTTCTTCTTCTCCTTTGGCTACCGCTCTTCCTACCCGTCAATCCTTTCTACGAAACATCTCGGCTACAACTCCCACTTCTTTACAATTCACTCCAGCCGACCTACATTTGCTATCTCCTAATTCCCCTCCTGTTTTTCCAATCAGCCAAAACCAAAATACATACCCTACCGGTTTGGGTGTTGCTGGTATCAATTCGCCCAACTCCGTCACGCATCCTTCTTCTCTTTCTACTGAAGATGCTTTGCCTCCTTTGATTTCTCCAACTATTTCTCCGTTCATGTCTGTCAAATTTCCTCCCGACGTTAAAAGGTTTCACAACGATGATGAAGTTTTAGATAAGCATATCAACAATAATATCCACACCCAATTCGTCACCCCCAATCTCAACATCTCCAAGCCAAAACGCCGCCGATCTAATGCTAACACAGTTTTAGAAATGCCGCGTCGTCATTCTCTTGAAACAAGCAATGACATTAATATTAATGAAACTAATCCAACCGATACTATACTTACCTACCCCTCACCTGCAAACTCTACTGCTAGCAGTGCAGGAAGCAACAGCACTCCAACAACAACTCCAACTTCAATACCACAATATATTCAGCGACGCGCTAGTACTGCTGTTGTCGGAAATAGATATGCACGATCCCCTGTTACCGCTACTTCTGCTGGCGGCACTGGTGCATTAACTGGCATGTTTTCTCAGCCTCTGTCTTTTCAAAACCATAACAATGAATCTACTAGAGCTGCTAGTTTACCATCATCTACTGCATCTACACCAGTCACGCAACAATTTTCGTTTGGAAACGGTGCGCAAAACCTTGTTTTTCCAGTCGATTCGACAACCACTTTTGACAATGTAATGAGTGAGGGAACAAGGACGAGAAAAGTAAGCAATTCTAATAATACCATAAATAATACTATTAATACCATGAACAACAGCACCACATTTGGGCAATTTACCAATTTTGCAGCCGCACCGAATGGTGGTTGGAACAGCAGTAATGGAAAACCGCGAATGAATATGCAAGGTGGCGTTGAAGGTAAATTTGAAGTGTTGACATTTCATCAGTACGAAGTTCCGAAAGAAAAGAAGCATGGAAGGAAGGAAAGAAAAGACGGGAAAAAGAAGAAGGAAGAAGGAGAAAAGGTTGTTGACGTTGACGAGGTTAAAGAAAAAGATGACAAAACGAATAAAAGTATAAAGAAAGAGACGAATGCAGCAAAGTTGGCAAAAGACGAATTGAATAGTCGGCGAGTTTCTGTTGTTATGGAAGAAGACGAAGATGTTTCTAATGACAATAACTCAAAGCCGGTATCAAATACGCTTGACGATAATACAACTTTATTTTCAACGGTTTCATTTGTCGGACCGAACAACCAAAACCCCAACAATTGTCAAAACAATAACGGAAACGAAGATTCGACAATTCATAGCATGTTTAGTATGAATACAGACAATACGACGTTATTGTCTGTGAATATGCAAGATATCATGATGAAGTGTGATTACAATAACAATAACGAATCGATTGGACCTGATGATGATAACGATAACATGATTGGAACAAAAAGTTTATTAGACGATTCCGTTGAAAAATCACAATTGCATAACAACCACAATGACGATGATCAAAATAGTTTCATTTTAGAGCCTACCAATCCAGAACTAGACGTGACTGAAATGACAGATTTCAGTCAACTTTTCATGAACGAAGTCGGAATGGACATGATTGCAGATCCAAGTTACGGCGAAAGAAAAAAAAAAGACACTGACGATGATACCATAGATAAAGAAGATAAAGAAACCGAAGAAGAAAATGAAAACAGGTTTCATAACGGGTTGTCAAGTTTTGAATATACGCCTTTTGATGATCTGATTGGCGACGTATCAATGAACCAAGACTATTTTTGATTTTTATCTTAATTTTATTACTTTTTTTCATTCTTATTTTTGTTTTTGTTTTATTAGTATCGATTTTTTTTATATAAATACATTTCTTTTTTTTTTTTTAAGTATCTTTGTTTAACTATTTTAATTTGATTATTTTTTTTTATTATTATTATTTTCAATTGTACATTCAAAAAAAAAAAAAAAAAAACGTTGAAATAAATTAAAATCTTAATGGCTCGTCATTGATACATGTTTTGGGACACATGCCTTCTACAATTCTTTCATCTTTGTTGTTTGCTGGAATGATAGTAATCAAAACATCATCGTCATCATCGTCATCATCATCATCATCATCATCATCATCATCATCATCATCATTACTTTTTGTCTTCAACGTCACAAGTCTTGCAAAACACCAGCCATCATCAAATTCATGTAAAATAACCAACAAATCGCCGACAACTAGTTCCAACTCATCGCCAAGCTGGGGGCTATATGGATGGTTTACTTGATATAACTGTACTGATAACGATTCTTTATTATTATCATTATCATTGTCGTCGTCATGGATCGTATTACTTGCATCAAGTTCGTCAACGTCATCATATAAATCCGATTCAAATGAGCTAAAGTTTCGCAAGGTATCAGGATTCGCTTGCCCCATCCTTTCATTCATACATTTGTTCCTGTTACCATTCTCTTCACCGGTATCCTTTCTGGCTGCTTGCATCATCATGTTTCTTTGAATTTGCGGATTAACCAAAAAAATATTTCTTAATGCCTCGCTTCCACTACTCATATTGCTGCTACTAGTGCTATTGCTTCCACTACTGCTACTACTAAAACTTGCTCCAAATCCAAACCCAAATCTTCTATTGTTGTTGTTGTTGTTGTTTCCATTGCTGCTGCTGCTATTACTGCTGCTGGCTGCTGTTCCACTTGTTGCGCTCGTTGCTACTGTACTGCTAGTAGTGTTGGTATTACCTCTAGACAATTCGTAACTTCCTTCACTAGCTTTATATCCTGGTTGCCGGTTTTGTTGTCGATTAGCATTGTTATTAGACCTCAGACTGGAAAATGAAGAACTTGGTAAAACATACGGAATGCTTGATATCAATTTTCCAGGTCTACTGGATTCTTCTTTCATACTTGTTGATGTATCTTTGACATGTTTAAAACTGTCGAATCCAGATTTTGTTTTTTCGTCAGTGTCGAGTTGAGAAGTATTTAAATAATTGGCTGGTAATAAAGGCACAGGTGGCAATGGTTGATTTGGTTGTGAGTGTGAATGAACAGATCCTTGAGATACAGAACAAAAGTCACTATTCATTGATCCTTTAGAAGATACTGATGGCGCCAATGATTTAGTCGAAGCTCGACGTAAATCTTGTCGTGATGGTACATTGAATAACGAATCTCGGTACCCATGTTCAGAAGAAGCATTGGATCCTGGGTAATGAAAACTATAATGTTCCTCACTTCCTTCTCCTGTTTCTACTTCCATGCCATCATCCCCTTCTTCTCCATCTCTTTCTTCTTCAGCAACTCCTGCTATTTCTGGTGAACTTGGTGTTGAACAATTAGACGCTGATGAAGTTAGTGATGGCGAAGGCGACGATTCCGTGCTTGAAGACAATGGTGAAAAATGTTGTTGTTGACTTGTAATGATATTTGATGCAGAATTCAAGTTTAATGACCTGTTTCTTTTTTCTTGTTCCTTTTTATTCTTTTCTTCTTCTCTTGCTTTGACTTCAGCAGCAGCTTGTTCTTCTGCTTCGCTTTCTCCTTCTTCTTCATGCAGCAAAAAAAGTTCATGGTGATTGAACTGGGATCTTAATTGTAACGGCAATGCTGACGGCGGAGGTGGAGGATCAAAAGAATCGTAACCCGTGCTCAAACCTGGTGCTGACATGGTTTGAGACATTGGTAATGAATATGAACTTTTGGATATCGATAAAGTTTCTTGGGAAATGTTACTGTGTAAAGGAAGTTGGAACTTGTTATGTTGTTTAAATCCTTGTTGTTCTTCATTTGCAATATCTTGATATGTTTGCGTAGATACTTTTCTAACCAGCTCATCTCTTTCTTCTTTTTCATTATCAACACTACCTATTTCACTTTCAAAACTTGCTTTTGGTTCCAAACTTTTGTAATCTTTATTTTCTTCATCTTCATAATTTGACGTTTGTGAAATAATAGAGTTTACGTTTGCGTTGTTGAATCGAGACGATATCATTTCAGATTCAGATTTCAATTGTTCATACAAATTTGTCGACGAAATCGAGTGTGGAATAGTGTTGCGTGGTTGTGTAGTGTTACTGTCTTGATCAAAATTCGGACCCGATTCTTGCGCACTAGAATCACTCAAATTTGCTTCATTTTGTGTATTATTTCCAGGTGCTCCATCACTAGAACTTGAGTCATGGCTAGCTGAACGTGTTGGATCACCAGGGCCTTCATTACTAGCAGATCCTGATGATGTTTGTTCAGAGTGTGATGATGGAGTGCTCAAACTTCCAGAAGCTGCTGTATCCAAAAGTGGAGTGTGGGAAGGAGTCAAATAAGCTGTGTTTAATAAAGGACTTGGAATATCTTCAATATTTCCATAACGGTCAAAAGAGCCTGGGTATCGTGTCGAAATATTCAAAACATATGAAAGCGGTCTAGAGTCAGTAGGTGTTGATGGCAAAAATGAAGGCAACGTTGTTGAGGAATTGCTTGCACTCTGTTGGTTTTGTCGTAAATCTTTTGCACTTCCAAAAGGACCAGGAGGAAGTTTACGATATTGAGAAATAATGGACGCAGAGCTCTGGCCAGAATTGGTGCGAGAAACAGGAATAGTTGAATTAGTTGAAGAGACCAGATCAGAATTTTCAGCGACAACTCCGAGGCGAGTCGGTGTATGAGGCATTAACCGCAGTTGGTGATTAGAAGTATCCGAAGATGAACTCTTTATACTGCTGTTGCTGCTGCTGTTACTTTTATGACTGCCAACAGGCGCATCTGAATGTCCAATCTGTTTGCTGGATCCGCTAGTAATCGAAGAAATACTTGGTGCTTTAGGAAGTGTAGAAGATGGTGGAGGTGGAAGTTCTCGAGTAGCATTAATGTATTTCATTGTTTCTTTGGAAAACGCATGTTTTCTGCGTCTTTTGCCGCTGCTACCAGAGCCTGATGAAATAAACGATCCACTAGAAGCTAAAGAACTAGCAGATTTGCCAAATGATGGTTGACGATGTATAATCATTGGAAGAGAAGGTGGAGGTTTGATTGATCTTTCTAATCCACTATCAGTACTGCCGCTTTTTGTAGAGTAAAAAGATTGAGTGCGGAGGTTGGGAGTAGTATCTGTGTTTTGTGAATAGATAGTCATGTTTGGAGACTTTTGCGCAGTGTGATATTGCAAAGGGGGACTGAAGGGAGGAGAAGGAGATAATTTTTGCTGAGAATCATTAGATTTAGTTATAGTAGAGTTTGTGTCATTTTCAGCAGTAATAAGTTTCTTAGTATTTGTTTCAACAAGCTCAGGTTCAACAGGATGTGAAGAGCCATCATTGTCTAAGATCTTGCCGTGATCTTGAGTTTCAAAAGTGGCATCTGCAGTCGAATTCAAAATAGCATCAATGTTTCCTGTAGTACTATTATAACTCAAAGAAGAGACAACAGAACCACCAGCTCCTCGATAAAGAGAAGAAGCAACAGAATATTGGTGCGTCAAACTTGTGCGTCGTTCAGAAATTTGTACAGAGTTTGTGGTTGAGTCAGAAAGTGCTGAATGAATAGAGTTTATTGACTGAATAGAGCTTCTGTTCATGTTACCTTCACGCGGCTTGTGTTTTGGTGAACGAAAAGAGCCTGATGATGCAAAGTAAGATAAAGCTGGAGGAGGATTCGAAGTTTGTTGATGAGTGTCAAAAGGCGTATCATTTGGTTGTTCAGGTTCTTCTGTAATTGTTTTTGAAGATGGTACATTCACAATTGCTAATTCACTTTTAGAAAAGTTGGCAGGAAGTGGAGGTAAAGATGGAAGAGGACTTGACGGCGGGATTGAGATACGAGGATTGCTTAAATTGTCACAAGCAGAAGAAGCTGAATAAAATAATGAACTAGCAGATGGAGACTTGAAAGCTTGGTCATTTCCAAATTGACCATATGGAAGTACCGGTGACGATGTTGTTGATATTGTATTAAAACCATAAGGATTTGATGGATTCAAAGCACCATGACCAATAATTCCTGAAAGTTTCTGTTGAAGTTCAAACGGTGTAGCTTTGCTGTTGGAACTAACATACGATCTGAGTGAACTTGCAACTGATCCAGATGATTTAGATCTGTCAACGACGTGATTGTGTTCAACAGTTGGTACCGCAGGATGAATAGAACCTTTATTGTAAGTTGAACTCATAGATGGTGATCTAGATACATGAGCAGTTCCTGCATCAGCAGAAAAAATAGAAGCACGCTCACTCTTGATTGGAACATCATCATTAGCTTCAATAGTTTCATTGGAATGTTTAGAACTGATTAAACGTCGAGAAGCAACTAGTGCAGCGGATCCTTGGTTCGCTGTTTGCAATTCTTGTAAACCGTCTTTTTTTTCATTTAAATCTGCAAGACTGTTGTTTTCACCACTATAACTGTAATTGCTGCTTGTGCTAGTATGACGTTGGAATCCATGTTGTTGCAAAGGAGACTGGTTTATGCTGTTGATGAGACTAAAAGTTTGAGAAATATTCCTGTTGTGACGGCCAATAGTTGAGCTTTTACCGTCGTCAGTATACAGTGAAAGTCTATCAGAAGAATCCAACATATTTACACCGGCTCTGTTAGACCTTGTCAATCGTGAAGCAACGGCTGCAGCGCCAGCATTAGTTACAGCTGCTACCATTGAAGTCGTTGAAAGAGCAGGAGAGTATGGAACAGTTGAACCAGTTTTGTTTGATGCATTTTCTGGAAACAAAGCATTCATTATTTGAGGAGTGTTCATGTTGGAAAGGATAGAAGTTGTAGCAGCAAGAGTGTTTGTAGGATTAGCTTTATGAATTGAGCCATCAGAAATGGAAGTACTAGTGCTAGCACTTGAAGTATCATTTTCAGTCTCTTCTTTTGGGGTTGGTTCAGTGGGATTTGATTGGTTTTCCAATGTAATTGTGTTCTCTTGTGACATTGGCTGACCGCCGATCCATGGTTTAGCAGGTTCTGGCACAGTGTGAAGTGGGATAGCAGCAGCAAGTGGAAGTGGTATAACAGCAGCAAGTGGAAGTTTGATCATCAAACTGGATGCAACAGAATCTCTGCCAGAACTGTGTCCAGCACTGCTTTCGGCATCAGTATGATGAATATAGCTTTCATCGTCACGAACAGTGATGATCTTTAAAGATTTGAATAACGGTCCACTTTCCGAGCCTGTAGAAAACATTGAAGGTGAGCTTGAATGCTGAGGAGACGCTGTTTGCAAAAAGTTGCGGTTTGCTTGATGCTCAAACGGTTTGTCATTAGGAGATGAAAAGGCGTAAAGCATTCCAGAAGGTGAAGGAGTATTAGAGACTGCAGACGACAGTGATATAGGTGTTGACGAAGGAGCCACAGAAGAAACTGCAGAAGATGGTGCTAAAGCCATAGTTGATGCATTTGGATTAGGACTCAAAGCTCTCAGACTAGAAATGTCCAAATTGGATGAACTTGTTGCACTACTTTGTTTTTTGAAAAAATCATGTTGAAGATTTTGTAATTTTGACGATGAGTTATTTCCATTACTTTCATGACTGCTTCCAGTAATAATGCTGACACTGCTGCTATTATTTGTGGTGCTATTACTGTGAATCTGTGTAGCAGAATTGGGTGAAGCAGAAGTTTGGTATATTGGTTGAGCTGGAAGCAACTCGTGAGAATTATTAGTATCCTTCCTCAAAAAGGTTTCTTGGGGGCTATACACGAAGCTTCTGTTTTGAGATTTAAGCAACGATGATGCAATGTCGGATCCACCGCGTGAAGCATATGGATCAAGAGAAATATGTGTACTGGTAGCAGTAATTAAAGAAGAAGCAACACTTTCACGAGATTTTGCTCTTTCCAAGACCTTTACAGCTGGTTGCAAAACACAAGATTTATCAGCAAGAGATGTTGAAGATACAGCAGGTTTGAACGAATACTGAGAATTCGTAGCAACGGAAGCAAATGACGGATTTTTGTGCACAAATGATTCGCCTGAAAACAAAGGCTCAGTTGAGCTAACAAACGGAAGTGGAGGAACTGGAGGAACTGGACTGTTGCCAAAATCAAATGAAGTGAACGAAAGTGTCGAATGATAATCAGTAGGTGCAACTGAAACAGTGTCATCAGCTGAACCTCCAGTTGTAAAAGGAGCAACAGTAAGATCGCCAAAACTGTTTGAAATTTGGTTGTGAAAAGAGACTCGACTTTTGTTAAAACTTGAGCTTCTGCTTCTGGTACTAGCATATGGTGGAATTGGTGGAGGTGTCATGGCATCTGTGCGATGAGATTTAGAAGTTTTCACCGATGCCATAGATCCAATACTTTCTCGAGTGTTAAGTTCATTTAATGAAAAATCTTTAGCAGCTTTTGATTCATTGGATTTTACCGAAGATTGTGAATCCAGTCCAGAAGTTGCAAAAGCACTGTTTGTTCTGAATGTGTCAAAAACACTAGTGCTAGTCAGCTTTGGTGTGGTGTAAAATATAGATCCTGAGTTACTATTAAAAGTTGAAACCGATATACGATTATTTGCAGGTGTAGCAGGATAAGAATTAACACTACCAACTTGAGGAGTATGGTATTTGGCAGATTGTGGAGAATAACTCACCGATTTATATTGATCGATATTTGGTGGTGGCAGTAAATTATAAGAAGGATGTGATGAGTTAGAAGATTGGTATGATAAAAATTGGAATGAATTGTTTGCATTTGATGCTGCCTTTTGTTCAACAGACTGGGTTGAATAAAGTTGAGCTGATGGTGAAGATAAAGAAACTTCAAGTGGAGTAGAATATTGCTTTTCATTAATGTTTAGTGGTTTAGTAGTGGCAATACTATGGCGAGCAGGCTTTGTAGGCTTTGGTGATTTAGGTAGCATAGCTGAGGATCTTGGTGAAGTCATGTCAAAACCAGAATCTGATTTGAATGATGGAATATTGCTTGGTAATGAAGGAACGCGATCAGCTGAATCGTACATACGATTATTGGCTCTAGATGCAGAAGGACTGTACTCAGAGGCTCTAGAAGTTCTACGGCTTCCTGAAGCAGAATTGGAGTTGGATGATAATTTGGATGATGAGGTATTGTTATTGAACTGAGAAATAATATTCCCATATTCATTAATGAATGAGTTATTGACACCGGAATTTGAAGAACTGTTGTTTGAATCAATATCATTGTTTCCACCAGTAACATTTTGTTGAGCATGACTTTTGACGCTTGGAGTTCTAAAAGGTGGTTGGCCTGCATCAAAATAATCACCAAAAACACTAGGTTGCTGGTGAAAATTAAAAGAGATTCTTGGAGGACCATTAGCATCGGAAATGACTTGTGTTAATGAAGTAGAAGATTCGGTTGAAACATTTGCTTTTTGATAATTATCTAGTTCTCCAAAAGGACGAGGACTAGCAATTCCATATTGACTATTTGGAGTTTGAAAATCGCTGTAATCTGTGACAGCACCAATACCAGAATCAATTTGCTGAGAGTTGTCAGTTCGAAACAATTCAGAATCTCCAACAGAATAGGATGTCATTGAATCTTCTCTGGCTGCAGGAGGAGCTGTTTGACTTTTAGAAATAGACTGTGATCTGGATCTGGCAAGGGATTGAGAAAATGACCGAGAACGAGATTTAGACTGAAGTTGAGAATTTTCGTCCAAACCGTTTTTACTATTCATGGCTTCAGAATATATTGAACTTGGTCTTAATGACAGTTGTGGAAGCTCAATGTTGATCATTGGAGGTTTAGATCCCACAGAATGAATATATTGCTTATCATTAGCATCAGTAGGTGTCGATGTTTCTCCATATGAACCAATTCCAAGACCAATACCATGACCTGAAGAAAAATTTGTAACGTAAGCATGGTGTGGATTGAATAAGCTTTTGTGAGACATCAAGCCTGTGCTTCCATAACTAGTGTCTTGGTCTGGCGCCGAGGATGTAGACAACGGTCTTTCATTAGCATTTGGTGAAACAGCGGAATTGCGTCGAGACCCAAGCTTTTGCTTTAAGGCAGCACGTAGCCCACCACCCAGTTTTGGAGGAACCAAAGTACTTGAAGAGTTTCTTTGTGATTTTGGGTTTGAGTTGCGTTGGCCTGCAAGTGAATCGTGAGTGTTATCGATAGAATGTGTGGTTTCTGCATTGCTTTCATTGTTAGGACTTATTGAGTCAAAATCCATAATTTCAGAACAAGCATTTTCAATATTGTTTCTTGCTGATTTGGCATCATATCCTTTACGATTAGTTGAAGTTACTGAAGTCATAACAATGTTCATCCCAGTAGATTTTGGTAGTCGATCACTTGTATAGTGGATGTCAGCAGCAAGGTTTGGGGATCCCATTTCTTCATAACGAAAGCCGGCAGTGCTTTGACGACGAGAATTTGTAGAGGGTATAATTTTTTCTATAAATGAACCATATCGACTGCTGTTTTTTGAGCTTCTGTAGTTGGCTTCATGTAAAGTAGCTGCTGCTGCCAAAGGCTCACTATTTGATCGAGAAGCTGCGGCAACAGCACCTGCATATAAAACATTTTGGGTCAAGATTTCTCCTTTTGGTGGTTCATTGTTAACGCTGATGCCGTTTTTTATAATTGCATTTGTTGGTAGAGTAGGGACTATATTGTTGCGGCTCGAAATGCTTATCACGCTTGAACGATTTATATTGGTTTGATTTTCATCAAAGCTTTCTCGTGGTGTTTTAGAGCTTATTTTGAGATTGTTTTCGGGTGTAATGCTTTTGCCATGCATATGGTGTTGTTGATATGTTTGTTGGCTGTCAGGAACATTATCTTTAGATTTAGTAGTTAAAACAGAATGAGACACTGTAGAATAGGGTTTATGGTGTACTTGAGATGGTTTTGAAATGGCTCCTGTTTCTATGTCTTCTACTGCATTGTTTTCAAAATCAAAATGAATTATGGAACTGTTTGTAGTATTAGAAACATTAACGCTGGGAAGTTCATGTATTGCTGTATGACGGCGTGGGCTAGATAACGCTGGAATTGAATTACCAAGATATGATTCATTTGAATCAGTTGCCGCATTTTGTTTTTCTAAATCTTTGTTTTGTAAGGAATTTGGCTCTCTATTAAATTTATCGTTGTCTAATGTGGTTTGTTGTTGATTGTTAGAGTTTAATTGACGCTGTCCAGATGATCCTTTAAGTTTTCTGCGACGTCTTTTCAAAACACAAAGTAAAAGTAAAATTGATGCAATGATGGCAATTACCACGGGCACAACTATTGCCGCAATCCAGGCATAAGGTGCTTTTCGTCGGGCTATCATGTAGTGAAATACAATTGGATGAAACTTTAAAAATGGTTTGTTATTTTTAAAACTTTTGAATGTGTGAAATTTTGTGTTACTAGGATTATATCATGATTGATATTTTATTTGGATTAGCAATCATATATTTAGACTTTTAAAACAGATGATTTGTATCAATGGGCATAACTAGATGTCCAATCAATGCAAAACACTAGTTGTGACTTTTGAAAATGATACTTACTGTTGAATTATTATTTCAAATAAC
>JAJLVH010000770.1:0-16818 GCA_030570155.1 Magnusiomyces magnusii
TGTATTTTTGATTTTTTTGAATTTTTTTAAAAATAAAGAACAAGAAAAAAAGGGATTAAAGTTGCTTATTTTGTTTTATTTTCTTTTTTTTACGAAAAATCAATGATTGGATCAAAGATTTCCAGCATTTAGTGATGACTACTAGATACTTATGAATTAAAAAAAAAAAAAAAAAAAATTGAAATTATTCAAGAAATACTCATTTAGAAGTCATATATTATTTCTTAAAAAAGGAATGAAAAGATAATAATAATAATAATAATAAAACCGTTTGTCTTATGGAGTTGTTTAAAAATTTCCAACAACACAAAAGAGAAATTGAGTTTTATTTTTTTTTGTTTTTTTTTTCAATTCGATTTTTTTTGAACATTTATTTGATTTTATCTAAAGTTTATGAATTTTTTTTATTTATTTTTTATTTTTTATTTTGAATACTTTAAAGGCAAGTCTGAAAAATGCTTTCGATTTCAAATTGATTCTGAATTGATTTTAAAGAATAAAAACAAAAATTGTCTTACCTTTTTTATTTACTTTTTATACATGGTTTTAAAACATCCCATATTTTACAGTTAATGAACACGGTGGATTTCTATTTTTGTTTTTTTATTCTTTTTTCTAATTTATGGAGTTTAGAATAAAGACCAACACATCATTCAGTTAAAAAAAAAAAAAAAGTATTTAAACAATCTTGGTTCTCCTTTTTTTTTTTTTTTGTTCTTTTGTTCTTTTTGACTAACGTTCATTGACTTGTTTATTCATAGAACCTATTTGATAGACTTGATATATATTCACAAGGTTTATCCAATTAAAAAATTTACTTTAAAAATGCCATCCATTAAACAAGCTCGTGCCGTTTTTTTCGTCGCCATTGTGTCAGTTCTTTTATACTTTATTTTTTCATCTAAATCAAAGTCTGTTGAACCTGTTGAACAAACTGATGGTTTGAAGAATGAAGTTAATGGTGAGAAGGAAAAAGTTGTAAGTTTTTGTTATTATTTTTGTTATTATCAAAAATACAAATTAACAACTGTTTTAGGAACCCGTAATTGAACAAGTTGTTGTCGAAACTCTTGATACCCCCGAAACCACCCAAGTAATTGAAAACGTTGACGAACCCGAGCAAGAACAAGAACCCGAACAAGAACCTTACGACGCTGCCCCAGAATACACCTCCTACTTGCAACAAAGCCCCATCGTCATTTTCTCTAAAAGCTACTGTCCCTTCTCCATGGACGCCAAGGACCTGTTGCTCAACAAGTACTCCATCGTGCCACGCCCCGTCGTCGTCGAGCTCGACTTGCATCCTAACGGTGCCCAGCTCCAGGAGTATATCGGCTCTGTCACTGGCCGCCGCACCGTTCCTAATGTTCATGTCCAAGGCGTGTCCCGTGGCGGTGCTGATACCTTCAAAGCCTTGGACGACGAAGACCTTTTGGTTGCTCAGCTTGAGAAGTGGATCAAGGTTAATCAGGACAAGACCGGCTTTGAGTCTGTCACTATTGAAAAGAATGCCATTCAAGAGTAAATCCGTCAATAGCTATTTATTTATTCATCTTGTACTTTTGTAAAAAAACAATAATAAGCATGCATTTGTGTTTTATATATTTATATTTATAATTGATCCATCATGCCAAATATCTATAATTTTTTCCATCAACGCGCTCCAAATATTCACGCTCAATCAAGCTTTCAATGCTCTTTTTAATATCTCCAATCGCTGGCTTAAAACGCTTCGAAGCTTGAGCCATCGTTTCTTGAATCAATTGCAAATGTGATGCATCTTTACGTGCCTTCATGATTCTCACAATACAAGCGTCCAAAAACATACGACGATCGTTAAGCAATCCCTTCTGTACTTCATCAGACTCTCGCTTCTGCTCACTCTTCAACACCGTATTCAAATTAATACGAACCTTCTTGCTTAAAAAGTCCAAGTTCAGCTTATACTTGGTACCTGGTGCTCCAACCAACGCTTCATTCACAGTGCTGCCTGCCTTCTTCTTCTTCTTTCCATCTTCTTCCTTATCTCCAGTCTCAGGTGGCGTTTCGGTCTCCATAACATCTCCAGAATCAGGCTTGCCTCCTTTGCTTACCAACAAAATCTTGGCCTTGATGATTGGCAAAAGTGACCCTTTAAACACTTCATCGTCAACAAGAGTGATTTCTTTAAGTTGCTCACATGTGTACTCCAATGCAGAATTAAAAGGCAAAAGAATAGCCATTTGAATAATAGAAACTTGGAATGTAAATGGTGTCTTCACCTTCCTTGAAAAGCTGGTTCTCAATTCACCCTTGCTGAAATTCCAAAGCCACTGAAGTTTACGACCGTTATGTTTGCTAGTGTAGTATAACTCAAATTTCGTCTTGATAGCATCCAATGACTCAGGAACTTTAAACTCACCACTAAATTTGGGTAATGGCCAGTAACTGTCAGCAAGAACCATGGGTGTGAATTCACCCACACTTTTAGTATGCGAATTTTCCAAATATTCTTTAAATTGATCACGCATTTCTTCAGAAACTGTCATGTCTTGGAACATACGCTGCAACTTGTTGGTGTATTCAGAACCTCTGATATCCTTAAGCTTGGTAACCATATTAGTTTCAGCATCACTTGACAAAGAAGTGCCATTGACAAGACGACGAGCCAAAGTTTGGGTATAGGTTTTTTCAAACGCATCCTTTTCATCAACAAACTGCAAAATTGTCATGACATTATTCAATGCACTGTCCAAATTGGTAACTTCAGCATGCTTGTTGGATTTGCGGAGTAAAGAATCACTATATTTGGCCAACAATTCAGGAGTCTTAGCAGGCCTAGATTTTCCGCCTTTAGCCTTGACAGCAGTAGTAACAGGATTCTTGTTGATATAAGATCTGCAAGCAGTATCAAGAGCTTTACGCATATCAGCGTTGTTGTTAAAAGAAGCATTGACCAAATTGGTGTACTTGTCATGGATTTGAAGCAAAGTATCAACATACTTTTGAGGATTAACAGTAGAATCTTCAGACTCGGAAATAAGTTTCTCAACAGCAGCAAGACCTTGTTCACAAACATAGCTTTCAAGAGTCTTTTGCAAAGGAATAAGGCCATCAGGAGCAGACTCCAAAAGAGTAAACATATGGTTCAAATCGGTTTCACGATCAGCCTTCAGAAGAGGCAAAAACTGTTCTTGAATTTCGGCAGCGTGATCCGAAACCAAAACTTGGGTACAGTGCTTTTTAAGAATTTCCTCACTTTCTTGACGAAGATACATTCCAACTCTGTCAGTTTCTTCTTTAAGTCTGGTGGTGGCTTTTTTAAGATATTCCACAACACCCTTGGATTTCAAAAACTCTGAGGATTCACGAGAATAGTATTCATCAGTGCTATTGAGGAAGCTTGCTTCAAAGAATTCCTTGTAGACAACAAGACTTGTGCGCTTAGTGTTATTTTCGTCCAAACCGAGCGCCACACAAGATTGAACAATGGTTCTAATATTTTGATTATCAATTGTTTCGCCATCACGTTGTTGGTTGATAAGCTTGATAACGGCAGGAATCAAACGAGAATGAAGCTTGAAAAACAAGTCTTCTTTCCAACGAATCAAGCAAAGGGTATTGATATCATAAATATTGCGACGACCTTCTTCGCGTTCACGCTTAACCCAATGTCGATTCAAGTAAGAAAAAATATTGTTTAAAAAGCGAGAACCAATGGTGTAACGGTCCCAAGCTTGGATGTAGAAAATAACAAGACTTTCGTCACTGTATAATTTAGACTGTTGAAGAATGTCGTTTAAATGGGAAGTCAAGTATTGAACCAAACGGGTGTAAATGTCGGCACCAAGCAATTGAGCGCCATGGGTATGTTGAACGTTTTGGTATCCACCGCCTCCGCCACTTTGATTGATGCAAAAGTTGTGAATAGCTCTAAAAATGATATCAACGTCAACAATTGTTCAACAATAAAACAAACAAATGGAAAACATACGTATAAATTTTCATATACTAGAAATTGAAAACAAACAAAAAAAATTTTGGTGTTAAAATTTACTCAAAGTTGCCAATAATCAATAATCAATATACGTACCAATGTAGGAGGAATACCTTCGTTAATATCTTTGACCAAGATTTGTTCGACACCGTATTTAACAAAAGCCCATCTATTAAAACAAAAAGAATTGATGAAGAAATATGAATTTGTTGTTGTTAGTGGTGGATCAAAATTGAGGTTATAAGCAATGACATCAAGTGGCGTTTTTAACAACGTTAATCTGTTATTTATATGAGTATGACCAAATTGATACGATGAATACATGAAACCACAGTCCAAGAAGCCCCTTTTCAGTTTAAAGGAACTCAATGATAATGGAAATGGTACAAAAATATACATTTCAGCACTGAACGTGGCATGATGCCATCGATTCCAAGACAGACACAAACACCATTGCATATTGACACATAACTACGAGCGATTGGATATATATATATATATACATAAATACAAACCATCACGAAAACAGCATCAATGAGTATAACAAACATACGTCGAAGTAATGTCGCCGCCCTGGGGGAACGGAGGTGGTTGTGAAGGTGGCGCTAGAGACATAGTTAGAAAGTTGTTGTTGTGGTGGTGAAGAAAGTGTGTGACGTTTATTGCGTAAAAAATACAATAAATTAAAAAAAAAAAAAAAAAGAATCGGCCCTGTTTTCTGCACAGTAACATGCGGCTGATTGTCACGTGGAGTGACCTGTCGGCAGACACGATGGCACAGCGCACGCATACATACACAGTCGCAGGCGTTGGTTCCAGAGCGTGAGCCGCTTGGCTGGAACTGTGATCATGTTCTAAAAATTACGTTGCATTCTCAAAGTTACGCTGCTCTAGCATTATGAATCAATTGATAGCAAAAATTAACAATAAAAAAAAAAAAAAAAGAAATCATATTCCTGAAATGCGCTTAATCAATCTAAACATTGAAATCGTAAACGTAATGATCCACGATACCAGAATCACCATCAAAAACGACACCAAACTGCGCTGCCGTCGACAAATAGCAGGATCAAACAGTGACGGGTCGAGCTTATTTGATGGCGGACCCGTGATGGTGATGTACTGGCCATCCTGACATAGCCACATTGGATCAAACAATGTGTTGAACGCAAGTGAAAGGTTTGCTGACGAAAAGATGATAAACAGCAAATCAAGCATAATGAGGCGCATCTTGTCTTTGAAATCGCGGAGCCCAAGCGGCTTTCCGGCATACTCG
This sequence comes from Magnusiomyces magnusii, assembly GCA_030570155.1. Taxonomy (NCBI): domain Eukaryota; kingdom Fungi; phylum Ascomycota; class Dipodascomycetes; order Dipodascales; family Dipodascaceae; genus Magnusiomyces; species Magnusiomyces magnusii. The sequence goes on from JAJLVH010000770.1 coordinate 5,253, forward strand.
TCGTAACTAATGAACGCCAGGTAAACCAGTGCACAAGACTGCACCACCATCGCCATAATCGTCGACGGCTCTTGTTTCACAGCCGTGTGATGGGACTTGACAAACACAGAGCATGCGAGTGCCAAACCAGCAACCGACAAGATGATATTGAAGAGTCGCAACGTCAACGGGATCAGCGGATTGTTGAGCAGCACGTAAAACAGCTTTGGTTGCCATTTCCGTTTTTTGCGTTCAACGTAATGTCGTACATTACGTCTATACTGGTCATAATGTGGATGAATAAACATTTGTCCAACTGCTCCATTTCCAGCTTCATCTGGCCGACTACTATCGTCGCTATTAGAATCGTTGGTTGACGAATTGGAATTTTCTCGGTTTCTGCCCATATTGGGGTATCCATACTTTTCGCTGTATCCCTCATTTCGTCGATGCAAACCTTGATTATAAGTAGTAGTAGTGGTAGTAGTAGTGCCTGTTTTAAAGGGCAAGCCTTTTTCATCAACTCCAAATTCGTCATCGCGATATTGTCCCATTTTTAATCCGTTTTCTTCATCATACCGACTTCGACGCCTTCCTTCTTCGTCGACACTCATAAAACAGCACAAAAGATAATTTACCATTTCCAATAGTTTTCCAGACGATGTACGCGACCTCGAGTCTTCATTGCTGCCAGCCCATTCGCCATTCAAACTAAACTGTGCGTCAAGGTCTTCAGGCTGTATCCGCGTGCTTGGCTCAAAATCCTTGGCTCCAGATATTTGGGGTAATTGTAAAGGCATGGTAGCAGCAACAAAAGGTGTCCACCGACTTGCACCTGAAACAGCATCTAATTGCCGTTGTTTTTCAGCAACTACTGATTGTACAATTTGGTAAGTTGAATTCGTAGATCCATGATTATTATTATTATTAGTATTATTATTGTTGTTTGTAGAACTGCTTGGTGAATTTAAAGAGGTTACACTAATAGGGCTTGTAGGCAACGCAAAAGAATTATTGTTGATATTGGTATTAAGTTTAAGAGGGTGGGTATTGGAATTTTTGTTAGAATGGTCACCGATTAAAGAAATCATTGGCGCCGCCGATGTACCATTTTTAGAATCGTAAGGTTTTTCTAGAGATGCAAAATGGCGGTGGTTGGTTGTGCTTGCTCCACTTGGACTGTCGTTTGGATTTGTCTTCAATAATGGAGCCTGGCTTGCTGAAAGTGACAGTAGTAGAGGTAGTGCTGTATGGGGTGGGTGAGAGGTGTTGATGTTTGAAGTGTATGATGCAATGGTAGTTTTCCGAGACTGAGTCAATTGATCGGCTACGAAAACAGGAACCGGACGAACAACGTGGGGAAAAGACATGGCCAGTGAATTGTTTGATAAAAGAGAAGCAATGGGATTGGAAGTTGTATCCGTGTTGTGATTTGGCGGAGTGGGTTGTGCAAGAGAAGCGGTATGGTCAAAAACCAAGATATTCGCATTTTGAGATGGTTCGATGGAGTTTGTGTTAGTTCCAACATTTGGCGTGTTGGGTGTGTTTGGCACATGTTGGGGTCTATTTGTAAACAAAACTGGCTGCTCATTAGCGGCAATATTGCTGGAATTACTGGAATTGGCGATTGGAAGACCAAAATATTGGGCAGCTGCTATTGTAGAATATATTTCAGAAGCCTTTGACGGTTTCAGGGAATCGGGAGCAGGCGGTGCTTCATTAGTGAGTTTTATAAACGCAGCGATTTCAGCCAAAGATGCTGGCGGAAGTTGGGTATTTTCTCGATGATCTTGATCTGAAATTGTTATTGAACGGACGGGACTTGGGTTTGAAAGTAAAGTACGATTAAAATGTCGGCGATCATGCTGGTTTTTGGTACGAAGGTTTGGAGTTACTTGGGAATTGACGATACTCGATTCAACACTGTCTAGATTTGTATTTGAAGATGACGGTGCTGATGCCAACATTATTGGCTTTGAATACGACTGAGGCGAAGACACAACCAAATTGGCATTTGAAACAACGTCTTGACCTTTTCCTTGAATATCTTTATGTGGATTTTCAATTTGTTCTGTTTGTTCAATTTGTTCAATTTCAACATTTTGATTTTGGTTTTCAAATTGTTCCGAAATTTCAACTATTTCATTTGACGACTGTTGGTCCATTTCCATTACTAAAACATCAACCAACCAATATCAAAAAAAAAACAAAAAAACAATAGCAATAACCAAAAAAAAAAAAAAAAAAAATCAAAACCTATTTAACTTTTTAATGTTTGGTTTTTTTATATATATTTTTATTTTGTAAATTGAATTTTTTTTTCCTGCTGTATATAAAGAAATACACCGGTTCAAAATTTAAATTTTTTTAAATAAAAGCCAAAAAAAACCTAAAAGTCGAGTATTGTCTGAGCACTGTTTGTAATGTAAGCGTAGAAAAATAAACTTACACATTCTGCTAGTTCAGCACTTGTCTGCTAATCTACGGGTCCGTCAATCGTCAGCATCGCAATCGGTCGTGAATGGAAATAAATCAAATTGAATCAAATCGAGCCCAATTGAATCAAATTGAACCAAATTGAACCAAATTGAACCAAATTAAATTAGTACGGATAACGTCTTCTCTTTTGGGCGTCTTCTCAGATCTTGCTACACTTTGTACCATGGCCGGCAGCACTAACGTCTTCAAGCCTTGCCAAATAAATCATCAAAAAATTATCAATAAATCATCAATAAATTAAATTAAATCGTTACTTTTTTTTATATTCATTGTAGCTTCTTGTTCGTCAACTATGCTGCTTTAGACGACCCGTATTTTTGTGCCGAAATCAACTCGAGTGCCTTTTCTGCAAGCTGAGGTACCGCTTTTTGTGACGTATTATTGTTGCTATCATTGACTCCATTGATTCCTCCATTTGCTTTATTGCCCTGTTCAAGTTTGCCGGCCAACGCCTTTAACAAGTCTACAATCTCTTCAGACTGCGCCAACAGCTTATGGAGTTGTCGATCATCCGATTCCAACAGCTGCAAAATCATCCAACTCGCAATATGCTCAAACATTGGCTTATTACTGTTTAAATACGAAATCAGAAACCCATTTATTCCTCCCGCAGGCGCATCCCAGTTCGCAACAAACGGTGCATAACTATTCGCCTTGTTTGACAAATTTCCAATCGCTGCCGCGCTATTGCCTTTGATCTCTACATTGTTCGAATGCGACAAAAATATCAACTTTTCCAATATCTTCTTATCAAAAAGCGCAGTCTTGGGCGCGTCTCCAAGCGCAATCACAGCAATACATGCCGTCATTTCACTTTGCACCGGCTGTGGAACACTTATGATTCTATTTCGAATCTTTTCAATCGCCCCCGCATCAACAATCTCTACCCGGTTTTGCTCACTGCTCGCTGCCAAATTACGCAACGTAGACGTTGCATGACACAAAATCTCTGGGTTATCCGATGTTTCCAATAGATGCACTAGTGGTGGTAAAAAGTTGTTGCTCACAATAAATCGTTCATTGGCCTTGTTGATTGAAACATTTCGAATACACGCCACAGCCGCAAGAACCAATGGTGCAGGCTGTGCTTTGACAAGTTGTAAAAGATAGGGTAATCCATTGGCTCGAACAACTTCGATTTGATAATTGGAATCAGATGCTAAATTTCGTAATGCCAAAGCAGCTTGACATTGGACTCTTCCACTGTTGGTTGGGCCCATCAATTGGACCAAATGGTAAACAAGTCGAGGCTCTTCGTCAGCAAGCTTTTTTCTATTTTCTGGATCCACTGCAATGTTACTGAGTGTGGTTGTGCAGTAGTATTGTACATCGGGATCGGTAGACGTTAATAAAGATACCAAAACTGGAATCGCACCAGCTTTGACAAGTTCTTTTCTGTTTTCGTCGGAATGGGTCATATTAAGCAGTGCACCAGTTGCATTTCTTTGGACACGCATATCTTTGCTTTTGGCGAGATTTGTTAATGGAATAAGAGCGCCGGAACGGGCAATTGTAGACTTGTTTTCTTCATGAGTAGCGAGATTGGTCATACATCCGACAGCGTTGCATTGAACTTCAACATTTGGTGAAAGCATGTGTTTTATTAAAGGAGTGAGGCCACCAAGATCGACAATCAATTTTTTGTTGGCACTATTTACAGCCAAATTTCCGAGAGCAGCAGTGGCAGCACGTTGAACTTCAACATCGTCACTATCAAGAAGTTTAAGAATGGGTATTATAGTTTCTTCGCTAGCCTCACGGATGCCTTTTTTTATTTTTTTTGTTAGAACAATAAAATAGTAAAGGAATAATATAACGACAATAAATAAACATACACTTTTCTGTAATTTCAGCAAAAGCCAAAGCAGCACTCCGTTGGAGTTCAATATTTGATGAATTTACAAGGGTAGTTAAAGCATTAAGGGGACCACTGCTGAAAAAGTCGACTTCGTCACGCTAAAGATTTGTTAATTTTCTGTTATTATTATTATTATTATTTTTTTTTTTTTTAGTACTGATAAGAAACCCATTTGGTATCAATAATCAAAACAAAAATGGAAATGACAGATTTGTAATGTAAATGATGATTTCAACAGCAAGGAGGAGAAAAAAGAAAAGGAGATATTTAATAATTTGGGCTGATTGAATGCAAGACCATTTCAAACGGTAACCAAAAAGCAAGAACGCTTTTGTTGATGATAATCACAATCAATCAAAAGTGAGAATAGGCAAAACACTCAAAACTAAACAGTGAATGGCGGGTTGGTTGCATTGAAACCATTCTTGTGATTATTATACTTTGGGGCTAATCAAAAAAAAAAAAAAAAAAAAAAACCGACAAAAACAATTCTTGAAAGCATCAAATACTCACATTGTCGAGATAATGAAGAAGTAACGTCACAGCATCACGTTCTTTATCCTGAAGAGGTTGAGGATAAGCATCGGTTTGATCATTATGATGATCTTAAAATATCAAATGTCAGTACTCATTGTTCTTTTAACCCAACCGCAATTCGCAACTTACCAGAGCAAACACTACAACAACCACCCATAATTCATGAATTTAACAATGAAAATACAAATAATCCGTTTTAATTGGTTTCTTTACTAGGTTTTGCTTAAATTTGTGAAAAAAAAAAGTCAAAAAAAAACGATTTTGGTGTTGTCAATAAATAAAAAATAAAAATGAAAATAAAAAATGAGTAAGAATAAAAAAATTAAAACATTGAGTTTTTGGTAAAAATAAAAAATAAAAAAATAAAAATAAAAACGCCACATCCACGTGACCAGAACGTGGAGCCGTATTCGGTCATTTACAATTCTTGAATCACCAAAACATAAAATTAATAAATTAATAAATTAACAAATAGCTTTTACTTGGCCACAACGTCCAATTGTTGAATCCAATCAGCTCCAAACCAAACCTTTCCAAACCTCCTCAATGGTCCTTTTTGTAATGCACCTGTAGGCAACCCGACATCGACCACATAATGTTTCCACTCCCCCGGCGTCGCAGACCCCGTCAAGTACGCGTTTTCTAGCCCTGTAATTGGCAACCCGCATGAAAGAATCATTTTAGCATTAATGTTTGGCCACCGGCTCTTTTTCATCAACTTTTTGTTGCCGTTTGTCACGGCAAATGCGTTGCTTGAATTTATTCCAGACCCTTTGGTTGCAGTTGTGGGTGCTCCTCCTCGGTTCAATCCTCGTAACTTATCTGTGTGTGTAATCAGACCATCTCGTCCATTATCAGATAACGTTCCAATTACTGCTAAATCAGGACCACGGCTCATTGTCATTCCTGTAGCTCCATCTAGCCCTGATGGAATATCTAATGACGCAATTGGCGCTCTTTGTCTATTTGCCCATTCAATACTGTTAATAACCGTTGACACTTCTTGTTCTCCAAAATCGTCTAATGTAGTTTGATATCCTTGTAATCCATCAATAATCAATTCAGGTGGTGAATCGATTGTTCTCAATTCATTCAAAAATTGTTCGTAATTCTTGACAACTCGAGCTTTAGATGACAGTAATGCTTTAACTTGATCCTTCAAGTCCGATACACTAGCACGGCCTGCGTTCAACACATCATCGTTATTATCATTCTTGGTTTCTTCATATCCAACAACAACTGCAAGCACGTGGACTTGTCGGTTAGCAAGATGTCGGCCTGCTGCCAATGCACGTAACCCAACCCGTGTATTTCCTGCAAAAATAACAACGGTTGGACTCAAGTTGTGATTAGAATATGAAAACCGTGAAACACCTCCTAAGGTCTTGAGCGAAATTTCTGCAATTCCACGCGCCGCGTTCTCATTCAAAATGGATTCCGAAATACCAAACGTCGTAAACGCCATTCGTTCAAGTTCAACCATTTGTACAGGTGACGCACAAGAAATGGTTTTTCCAGTGTTGGATCCAACAAACTTGACATCGGTGTACATTTGTGGACGTGACATACGACGTAATTGAGGAAGTGGTGGAGGCGATGCTGTCAATATGGCACTAACATTACTAACACTATCATCCAAATCATCACTGTCCTCTTCTTCTTCTTCTTCTTCTTCTTCTTCTTCTTCTTCTTCTTCAACATCGTCTTCAACATCGTCTTCATCGTCTTCGCCACTATTTTCCAAAATTTGTGAATCATCAACTTCTTCATTGTCATCGCCATCTTCTTCATGAACTTGGTCTTCTTCATCAGCTGCCCATCTAGGATTATGTTCATGTTTAATAACCATTTCCCTATGTCCATATTTTGGTTGTGGCTGACGATAATTTCCATTTCCTGGTCGAATTTTATTAAAAGCAACCAACCGTTCATCAGGATTAGTAGTATCTTGTTGTCTGATTTCATCAAACACTTCAACCTTGTTGAACCTTTTATTGTTTGCTTGGAAATCAAATTCCGTATTTTTCACATCCATCAAATTTTCACCTGCCCATCCGTCGCTTTCAAACCCACTTTGTGATCGTGAATGGTTAGAAAATCCTGAAAAATATCGGTCTTTGTTGAAATTCTTTTTGCCTCCATAACTGCTACCGTTACGGCTTCTGTTACCCTCATAATAACTACTATTGTCATCATCTCGTCCATATCTTCCATTATTTTTTTTCTTTGATTTTTTAACATTTTCTTTGCCGGGAGCCCGATGTTTATTGTCATAATCAACATCCAATCTATAATTTTCGTTATAATATCCATTTCCATTCTTGTTATTTCCGTCCTTGTTATTTTGACGAAGCTGTTTACTAGGCGTTGTTCCTTCATATCTTTCATCGCCATAATACTCGCTATCATTCAAATAATAATTGTTGGTTTGGTAAGCTCTTCTGGCAGCAGCACGTTGGTGCCGTTCCTCAGCTTCCAAACTTTCAAAATCGACTTCTGCGTTATAAGGAATGGGGTCAGTTGAAGAGTCTGAAGAGTTTGTTTCGTCGGCTTCGTTTTCAATTGGGTTTTGAAAATAATGAAGAGGACTGTTGTTGATAGGAGTATAATTGTTATTGGTATTATCAATAGACATGTTCATCATTTGTTGAATGGGGATTTGTTGCTGAGGAATTGGAGGAATTGGAGGTTGTTGAGGGGTTGATTGAGTAGTGGAAATGGGAACAGCGGAGAGAATAGCGGGATCTTGAAAGGGCAAATTTTGCTGGTCTTTGTACTGGGGAGTTGAAGGAGTAGAAGTTGAAGCATGAAAGTATTGGGGAGCTGGAATAGGCGGAGTGTTTACAGCTAGAGGAACAGAAGCAACATGAGTAGGTATAGGTTGGTAGATTGGAGGATTGACTGGGCCTGAAGAAACACAAAGAATGGAAGGATCGCAAGGCAATACAGGTTGTTGGTCGGGTTCTTTGGGAGGTTTACCAAGAAGCTCCAAATCGGCTATTTCAAGACCACTGACTTCGTAAAAGTCTCTAGTTTCACCAGAAGGAAAGACGACTGAATTACGTTAGTTTTTATTACTATTATTGTTGTTGTTGATACTGTTTTTCTTACCATTGCTTAGAATTAAAGTGCGATCAATGACATTGGTAACAATGCCTTTTAGTTGAAACCCATTGTTCAATTTCACATTTACCAAATAATTTTTAAATTGGTCAGACATTGTAAAAACTAACAGTAATAATGGTTCAATTGATGAGGTTGATTAGATTTGATAGATTATAGGAAACGTCAATAATTGTTTAAAAAAATTCAAGGCAACCAAGAAATCGCGAAATCGGCAAAAGCTTCGATACTTTTTTGTTTTTTGGCGGTTGCTTTGCTTGGTTTTCGAAAAAATGGAAAATACAAAAGATTTTCAGCAAAATTCCAGGTCATGTGAGAATCATGCTTAATTGTAATTGCTTATGTGACAATAAGCGTAACAAGTAGTGTAACGAATACTGTTACCAGCAATGTAACAAAAACAAATGGTGTATTTTTTTTTTTTTTTTAAATCAATCTCGGTAACTTGGGTTTGGTTATGTTGCACGCTATAAAGTTAATCGCATCTCTCATTTCAATGGAAAGTTTAAAAAATTAATATTTCATCTTTGTTTCTACGTTTGGTGCCTGAAAACCCATGAATCTTATTCTAAAATCTTGGTTATTAATCCTTTAAACTTGGTTACACTCAAAAATTGAAACATCAAGTGGCGGCTTAAGCCACTTTTTTATTTTTGTTAATTAGTCAATAGTTTAATATATACGTAGTGACTACGTTGATTTAATTAATAATCACTCAAATATAAGCAAGAAAAAAAAAAATTAAGCAAACTTTTTTTAAATTAACTAAATCAAAAATTACAAAAATATATAATCAACGTTGATTAAACAAAGATAAGAAAACGGAATTAAAGACGGGTGACTCGCGCATTCGGCGAACAAATAATGAAATCATAAACCAAGAAGTTTCAAGAGTAGCAAGACGGAGTGATGTAAATGTAACAAACGTTACAAAGCTACAAACTTTTGGCCGGAATATTTTGGGGTTTTTTTGGAATTAAAAAAAATGTATTAGGGAAGCGAATAAATAAGGGGGTTTTATAAGGTTATAAACATAATAGTCGAGGATTTAAAGAGAATAATTATTCAACATAAAGATGTTGAAGTTGCTTAGAGCATAAGAGCAACACCACCGGCAACAAAGGCACCGACGATACCAGCGTTGACAATGAGACCAGAAGCACCGTTGGTGTTGGCAGCAGTGGTGGGGATGGTAGAGTTGGAAGTGCTGTTAGAAGCAGTGGAGTTGGTTTTGGCGGAAACAGCGGCGACAGCGAAGGAAGCGGCGACAATAGACTTGAACTGCATTTTTAATTTATGTGTGTATGTTGTAGTTTTGAGGTTTAAAACGTAGGAAATAAACGATTGTCAAAAAGCTGGATTGGTAAAAAACGAAAAAAAATCTTTAAGAAGGAGCGCAGAATAGAAGGAAACCGGCCTCTTTTATAGGTTTTTTTTTTTTTTTTCCATTTTTTTCAATTTTTTTTTTTTTTTTTTTTTTTTTTTTTCGGATCAATCAAAGAAAAATAGGGGCTGAGTCGGTGTCGAATAGTCAAAACCACTTGGTTTCCACTTTTTCCTCGACTACCTTAAGTTCTTCTTAACTGTTTGGCCGTTGCTTAAGTCGATACCCAGACCTAGTTCGCCACAAACGAAATAAATAATTGGCCATTTGCACAGCTCAGTCGTGTCTGGTTTAAGCATGGGTTCTTTATCCTTTTTTTTCAGCATTTAAAGATGTACTTAAAAGCAGCGGTCCATTGTCCAGTCTTGGTCTCTTGTTTCTCAGCTTTTCGGTTTTGTTGCGTAAAACACAAGCCAAATACTGTGCGCAGTTGCTTAAAAAAGTAAATGCGTTAAAGGATAAAATACCAAACGAATCCTTTTTTTTTTATTTTATCATTGCCATCAGTTGACTACGGTATGGCAGCGTATCTTGATCTGTAACATACTTAATCGCACATTTTTAATCCACGATTTTCAAAACAGACTGAACTTTTAACAATATTGAATATATGGTCAATCATGTATGTATATCTTTGTTACCTAAAAAAAATAAAAAAATAAAAAAAATAAGACTTGTAAAGTGGTCTGTTTGAGTTTAGACTTGAAAATTTTTATGGTTCCAGTTGACTCTTGTTGACTCTTGTTTGTATTTGCGTGTACTCGTTTTTCTTTTTTTCAGGTGTCAAAACTAACCTTAATTCCAAGCAATCGAACCTTTTTTTTTTTTTTTTTTTTTTTTTTTTTTTTTTTCATCAACGTATTTTCACTTTCATAGCCATTTATTGTACCGTATTGTTGGCTTTTTAAATACAAAAAAGAATATATTGTGAAGTTCAAGTCTCATTTTGCCGTTCATTCAAACCTCTTAAACAATATAAAGTTAAGACAAGTCTAAAAATAGTTATTGTTAATCGTGGTTGAAAAAAAAAGTATCATTCAGCCGTTTTTTTTGCTTTTCAAGTAGAAATTTTTGATTGACTTATATCGATTAAATGTATTTTTTTGTGTGTATGTTCTACTTTTTGTTCTTAAATACACCTCCTGGTCTTAAGTTTTTTTTCAGGACCCAAGTCAAATCATTATCCTCATTTGGCTTCCACAGGTGTCTCCAGCGTTGCTTAGTATTTGAAGAATTATCATTAGACAAAAACACGGAAAATAAGATACACATAGAAATCCATGTGTTTAAGCCTTGGCACATGCTTTGTTACCATTTTTGTCATACATGCCAACTAGTTTTATTGTACTCATTTTAGCAGCCATCGTGATAACCAAAATAAACAAAAATACACAAGTCGTGGAAATCTCCACATTTTGTTAATCAAATGCCACAATATTCAGTTCCACTACACTTTTATTTTTTTTTATTTTTTTTTTTTTTTCATTCTTACAAATTCATCAGCTCCGATCGTTTTTGGATACATGGGGCCGCTGATAACCATGTACAACCAGAGCCAAATAAAACCGGTTTTTCCATTATAAAGGTCTTCTCCTAGATGTTCCACAACTCGTCTCCTGCAGCCAACGTACTCAAGTGGATTTATGGCTTCATACCGAAAAATAAAGAAAGAAGGAAGGAAAGTCCGTTTCTACATCCCTACGTCTTCTTCTCCTTTGTTACAGCTTTTGGGGCTCCTTGGCGCTTCGATAACGCTGTTTCACGCGCAGTGTCGTCAAAATCTCCTTCATTAAATTGGTCTTTAAGCCAACGCTTAAGTCCACGGTTTTTAAGAATACTGGGTCTTTATTCTATTAAGGCTTCTTTGCACCTTGAAACAATAGCCGCCTTGTCAGGGTCCTGCTCTTGTTGATGTACTTGATAATTTGTGAAATAGCAGAATGTATCTTTAGAACTTGCTAAAACAATGATGTTTCAAATAAGTGTTTTGTTCTTAACGTCTTTGTATATGGTAATCCACTTTAGGCCAGCTTTTTGTGGTATTTGCTCACCTCGACTCGTATTCTTCTTTACCGAGCGTAGCAAGTACAGTTGTTTCATCGGTCGGAATAAATGTGGTTTTTTGACACTTGCAGCCAAGAATTCAAGCCTCGAGAAATCTCACAGACTGACACCTTGAGAATTGT
>JAJLVH010000771.1:0-16784 GCA_030570155.1 Magnusiomyces magnusii
ACCTGACACCCGAGATGTACATCAAGAACGACGTGAAAGAAGGAGAGTTTCACATGGATTTGTTTACGCTTCCAGACTCGTTGCTGAAGAGTTTGTGGGATTATGTCGAAAAACAGGTTTCTGTGTAGAATCCACGCGTGTATGTATGTAAGTAGACCATTCTTTTAATCAAGTCAATTACCGCTTTTCTTTTTTGGTCACGCCGATAGGACTAACTAATTAGTTAAGACAGCATTTAACCAATTTCTTTGATTGTTTCTCGTAAAAAAAGCGCTACAACGCTGCGATTTGCGACATGCCTCATACACCCCGGTCGTTATAATGCGCACTACTTTTTACGGAATCAAATCATTATTGATTGTTTATATATATATATATATTTGTTATGTTTATTTTAACTTCTTCTTCTTCTTCTTCTTCTTCTTCTTCTTCTTCTTCTTTTTAAACTCATTTTCGTTTTTGAACTGGAGTTGAATCTTGAAAACTTGTTTTTCTACAGCCTGTGTTTTGAATCATCTACATATTTATCAATCATACACAACAATCCTCGACAAAGTGTTTATTTAATATTTATTACATATTAATTATTTATTTTTCAGTCTTGGTGTATCATCCTGTCAACATTCACAAACACTTCAACAATTTATATTTTTTATTTATAATTCACATCAACTGTCGATTTAAATCTATTCAATTCTTTTTCTTCAAAATGGCTCAAGCAGTTCTTACACCAGCTCAGTTAACTCAACTGCCACTACAAACAAAACTCAAGCTTATTCAAAATGCAAAAGCTGAAGCTCAAGATCTTCAAATTAAAATAGCCCAAGTTAAAAGAAATTTAAAAGATGCTGATTGTATGTTTTATATATATATATATATATATATATTTACATTTTCAAATAACTAAAATCATTAACTAACACTCCTCAGTATTTCAAACGGCCCAAAACATTCCTCTGGTTCGAGACGTGAAACTCACTCATTTCAGAACTTATAAAGGCCACAGCGGAAAAGTTCAACAAATCCGACTAACCAACAATGACCAATCAATTATCTCAATCGCTCAAGACGGAGTTATGCTTATTTGGGACGTGTTTACAGGTCTCAAAACTCATGCAATTCCCTTAGCAAACACTTGGCCAATTGCGCTTGGCGCATCCAAGTCTGGCCGCCATTTGGCTGTGGGCGGTCTCGACAATGCTGTTTCGGTCTACAAAGTAGACACAATTGAAGACCAAATGCTGTCTGCCAACGATTCACATGATGATCACGGTGACTCGGCTACATCTGGTGGATACTCAGGTAACGACACTTTGGGAGAACTAAGCAGTTCGGCAGGTGGTAAAAAGAAACGTGGGGCTCTGTTCCAAATATCGCCAACAAAGAATTCATTTGGTGAAAGATATCAAATGTCCGACATGGGTGGAAGATCTGCAATTAATTCTTTGAGAGGTCACCAAGGTTACATATCCAGTATTGAATTCTTGACAGAGGACAAACTTATTAGTGGCTCTGGCGATATGTCTGTTGTTTTGTGGGATCTCAACAAAGGTGTCAAAATCAAAGAATATGTCGATCGTAACCTTGGCGATATCAGTTCCTTGTGTCTTCATCCAACAAACCCAAACATTTTTGTTTCAGCGTCTTTGCGAACCGTTAAAGTATGGGACGTGCGTCTCAAAACCAGTTTACAAAGCTTTTCAGACCATTCGGGCGATGTCAATGTTGTTCAAATGTTTCCTGACGGAAATGCCATCATGACTGGATCCGATGACTGCCGACTGTTTGATTTACGAAGCGATTGTCAAGTAGCTTGTTTTGAAAACCCAAATGCTCCTTCTTTTAATAACAGTCACAACTACGGTCGTAGACAAAGTACTACACCACTTTCTCCCAAAACTCCTAAAACCCCATTATCGCCTGCTTTTTCAACCAACACCACTATCGAGTCCATGTCTGCTTCTTTGCTTCAACACAACGAGTTGCAACGCCAATCAGAGTTTTACAGTGTTTGTGAGCTCAAGTTTACTCCTAGCGGCCGCATTTTTTTTGCAGCCTACGAAGACGGAAACTGGGGTGCTTGGGATGTACTTAAAGGCAAGTATCTTGGAAATCTGCCAAAGACAGGCACAAAAGACACTAAAAGTAATAAGCCAGGCACTGTTTTTTCACTTCAAAGTGCCATCAACAACAACAATAATAACAATAACAACAATTATTATGGAAGTCATCATAATGATAGCAAAGGCCAAATTACAAGTATACAAATCACTAAAGATGGCTCCAGACTTTATACTTCTAACTGGGATTCAATGATTCGAGGCTACTCATCTTAAAAAAAAAAAAAAAAAAAAAATAATAATAATAATAACAAAAACATTTTTCAGTAGCTGCATTTTCTTATCTATTAATTTCCTTCATTTAATCCAATTCGCTTTTAGTTTTATTTTTTGCTTTATACTTAGTTGTCAAAGAATACAAAAATCTCGAAATGCTTATTTTGGACCTGGATAAACAATAATCACTTTTTACAAGCCTTTCTCGGAGATTAATATACGAAGTGACCATGTTTACTAGGGTTTAATAGGTTTACACAACCAAAGTATAATCTATACGGTTCAACTGATCGCCGATTGGATAATAATTAATAAGAAAAAAATGAAATCAGTATCGATGCCTTGATTATTTTCCTATTCATTGATCAGGGTCATCGTATATCACAAAAAAATGCATTAAACTTTACACTGTCAATTGTTTATTTTTCATTGTTTTCTTCTATCCGTTTATTCAACAATAATTCATCAACCCTGCAAAGCTTTTAATCTTTCACGCATATTGTTAAGCATTTCTTCATCCTCTTCTTCGTTTTCAGACTCTTCATTCACTGCAGACTTTCCAGATTTAGTAGCAGGCACTGATGTCTTATCGCCGGCAAATCCTTCGGGAACGTGACCAACATCAGTAACCTTTTTATTGCTGATGCCTGTGATTTCGGTGATGATGGCATCTACCTCGTCTTCAACTTCGCTATCTTCCATCATATCATTTTCGTCCAAGGTATCCAAGGTATCTGTAACCATTTCATCAATTATTCCAGCCTAAATTATAATAATAATAATAAAAATTAATATTCATAATTAAAAAAAAAAAAATTGAAATAAAAAAAACTCACCTTTACAAGTTCTTGTCCTAATGCATTCATAGTACCCATAAGTTCTGGCATTTTAATAAGAGTATTCATATCCTTCATTATCCCAGTCGACGATTTCATAGTTCCTTCAATTTTTCTCAACGCAAACGCTTCATCTATTTGCAAACCTACCGAATTGAGCTGCGCCTTTGACCGATGCAGCCGTTGCTTTTGCTTTTTGGCTTTGTACAACTCTTTTGCAAGCATACGCGCGTTCTTGGTATCGTTACGTTTGGCAACCTGTTTGATCATGTTTTTGGTCTTGGTCTCGCTGGCTCCTAGTGAATTGATTTGCTTGTCGAGCTCGCGTTGGTTTTTTCGAAGAAGCGCTTTACATTTTCGTTTTTGTTCTGCTGGGTCTGGGCCATAAATGGCGGTTTTGATGTAATTCATTGTAAAGGTATATGGTTGTTGAAAAATGGTGGAGTCCTGTTTTTGGGGGTATAATTGAATAATGATAAATAAATATTTTCAATACTGATGTTCACTGCATATTCATCAACGGCTTTAAAATCAAATGCTAGTGATAACGTCAAGGTGGGTTAGAATCTCTTGTACGATAACACTTTGCCAACAAAAAAGTGTAATTTCATTTAATGTAATAAGATCACGTTCTCAATATATCATGTGACTCAAAAATTTCACATGACACTCAACTGATTCATGTTTTTCTCCTCACCTTTAAAAAAATTTTTTAAAATAAATCAAGCCCTAAATATTTTATTTTATTTTTTTTTTTTACACAACCAACTAAAAAAAATTCAACCCTAAGTTTTTGCCCTAATATAAAAAAGCCCTAATTCCAACGACCTTTTTTATCAAAACGCGTATAACTTTGGTATTTTTTTTCGTTTTTTCAGTATATACCACAAATTCTAGTTATTCAAGTTTGGTTTTATTGTATTTACGCGTTTTTTTTTTTTCATTCATTTTCGTTTAATCTGAAGAAGGACGGTTTTTTTGAAATAAAGGATAGTTGAAAAAATAAAGTATTGTATTATCTTGATATTGTCCTATTTATAAAAGATTCCATACAGAGATAATTGCCGTAGTTCATATGGAAAACCAATCGTTTAATCAATCTTCGACGTTAGACAATAGTCAACAACACGCCAAATCCCAGAATTTGGGCGATGATGGGCAGCAGCAGCATCTATATCCACAGCATGAAGCCAGTTCTCATAGCTTGGGTGACGAAGAAGACCTTGAAGAAACTTCTTTATTGAAGGAAATCAATTCAGCACTTGCTCAACAGGCTGAATCTGAAGCTGCTATGAGTCCTAATGAACCAGAGGTGGCTGATGCTAAAACTACATCTATTTCAAGTCCAAAAAGGCCAGCTGAATCGTCTCATTACGATGGATCAACAAACTCTCAGCCAAAACGACAAGCTGTTGATAACTCAGAGAAACAAGCTTCAGATAATACCACCAAAAATAATCACGAATCGGTGTTGTCAACTGAAAAAAAGGATTCCTCTACTACTGCTCCAATACGTCAATCAAGTGCTAGCCCAACTCAGTCACCTCCATTCCATGATTCTCACGCTACTATCGATTCCACCTCGAATCCTGCGCATAACAATGACGGAGAGGCCTTTTCTGATGCTTTAATGGAAATCAATGATACCGAGCAGTTAGAATTTCTTGCTCATCAACTCAAGTCTGCGGCCACTTCAATAGCTACAACCCAACCTGTATCCCAAGCCCGTCAGTCACAGTTGCGAAATAGCGTGTCTGCACAATCACATGCAGGTTCAAATAGTCCTTATTCCTCTTTTTCCAATGTCCATGGAAACACATCTTCTTTTGACAAACAAGGGTCAGAACATGACTATTCTCGAAACAGCAGACCTCAAAGCCCCGTTTATAACAATGGAGGACAGTCTAGGTCGTCAGATGGCAACCAAAATGATCCACAAGCTGGCCGTTCTCAACAACCAAATGCAAATTATATCGACACTTTTATGGGTGATCCAATTACCAATTTACGAGTGCGAAGTATTCCAATTCTTGATAACCTGGCTACCCAAATTCTCAATACGTTAACAAAACCTGGTCATTTGGACAGTTTGGGTATCGCTACTTCACCGGAAACTGCCGAAGGCCAAGCTTTCCAAGTTTTGACTTCATTGTTTACTCAAACCAAAACTATATATTCTGATGCTGAGTTTGTTAATGCGGAATCAATTGGTTTGTATAATGATCAATACTGTCGTCAAATCATTCAAAAAGCCAACTTGGCTACCTTTGTGGCTGCTTTATTTGGTGTATACCCCATGAGTTTTTATTTGTTGGATTACCATTTCCTCGATGTTTTTGTTCATCCCGGGTCTCGTCTTTTAAAGCTACAAGCTGCTTTATACCTTGACCTAAAAACCCAGGCTTATATTGTTACTGTCCAGCAACGTGACGATCCCAAAGAAATGGTATTAAACAACACGTTTCCTGAAAACATTGAGCAAGTATTGTTGGCACGTAGAAACACAAAGGTTCTTGTTCCTAGCGAATCTGATTTTGTTCAAAGAGTCAAGCGCCGAAAAGAGCATTTGGCTGCTTTGCCCGCTGACGTCGATCTTTCTCAAAAATACCAATGGCTAACTTTCTTAAAAGACATTGCAGATTATGTCAACAAAAACTTGTCTGTGATTCTCACTGGTCGTGCTCAATCAAAGACCTCGTCCACAGGATCTAAAAATGGCGTTGGAAGACCTCCCAATAAAAATAGAAATAATGCATCTACTAAAAACCATGATGACAGTGCGTCGCCATCTTCTTCAAATGCTGTGTTTGATTCCAACAAAAACAGCAACTTGAGCAAATCGCTTGGCTTAGCAATTGGTTCCGAAAATGGTGAATACGCAGGTACAGAAACAGAGTATGATTCAACAAACGCTTCTTCAGGCAATGTCAACGAAGAAGCCAACAATTCCAATAACGCTTCTCATGGCCATCATAACGGCTCCTATGTCGGAAACGGTATTGTTTCGTCGGTCTCGGATGCTGTTCAGCAAACTCCGGTTCCGGCATCTTCTATCGTTTCTGCTTCAAATGCTACTGCCACCGCTCCTCGTACTGGCTTTTTCCAAAGAAGAACGTGGACGGCTGAAGAAGAGGCTGCTTTGTTGGAAGGTTTGAATATTGTGAATGGTCCGTACTGGAGTAAAATTCTTGATATGTATGGTCCAGGTGGGACAGTGTCTGAAGTATTGAAGGACCGTAACCAAGTTCAATTGAAGGATAAAGCCAGAAACTTGAAGCTTTACTATTTGAAGGCAAATATGCCAATGCCTGAAGTTCTTCAAAACGTCACTGGTCACACGAATCGTGGCGATCGATCTAAACGAGGAAAGCGTGGTAGAGGAGGTGCAAGAGGTGGATCTCGTGCTGTCAATACTACTCAAAGAAAAACCAATGTATCACCATCATTACCATTAAACCAAACTCAACAACACTCTACACATATGCCTGATCAACAGTCTCAATTGAATAATCCATCAATTTCTCAACCACAATCTCATTCAGTTCCTGCATCTTCTCAAGCACCGGGTCAAAATGTACAAGCCAACCAGCCACTTTCTTTAGAAACTTCGTCTTCTCAAAGACTCCACCAACCACAGCGCCATTCACCACTTAGCACTTTAAGTTTTGTGGCATCAAACCAACTTGAATCATCCAAAGCCAAAAATAATAGCTCATCTACGACCACCACTTCAGCCTCTCAACCTCATGAGCCCGTATTGCCTACTTCTAATGTCACGTCACAACCTCAGGGAATACTTCCTACTGTTTCTCTTGAAAAGGCTTCTCCACCAGTTTCTGCAACATCATCATCTACTGCTGTCAACACATTTTATCGACAGGAATCAAATCCTATTAATCCTGTTGAAAAATCACATCAAACACCTGAATTGAGTGACAATTCTAATAATCATAGCTCCCAAAGAAATACCCGGTCCGAGTCACTTGGCAACAAACCAGTTTCTGTCGAAAAGACTACATCTAAAGCTTATTCTCAAAGTTCTAATCACTCAAAGCCCGAATCTTCAAGTACTCAAGCAAACAACCCCGAAAACGAAAAGAACGGTAGTGACAGTTCAAAGCCGGTACCTGCCAAAACGCAACCAGCTACATTGTTTGAAAATGTAGCTACTAGTGCTGAGACTGAAGATCCAGTCATGTCAATTGATTCTCTTATGCAAGAAGTCGGTGCCTACATTTCAAGTGAAGAAAAAAGAGAATCTTCTGAATCGCCAGATGAAATCAAACAGACTCAAAAACCCAAAAAGGTACAAGACGGTGATGATGACAATTTTATCCAAAATGTACAAAAATCTGGAGTGCCAGACTTTTCTGCTGATAAGCATGAAAACAAAAGTGATGATGTACAGAATACTAAAGAAGATGAAAAAGGTGTTGAAAAAGAAGTTGCAAAAGAAGTTGCAAAAGAAAATGGAAAAAGTGTTGAAAAAGATGTGACAAAAAATTTGGATAAAGAGGTTGAAAATGGTGACAAAAAAGAGACTAGGGAACCTGTTAAAGAACCTGTTAAGGAACCTGTTAAGGAACCTGTTAAGGAACCTGTCAAAGAAGAGGCTGTACAGCCTGAACCAATACTTAAAACTAATGAAAATTCCGATAATGTGGTTGAAGACGATAATGATACGAACTCTGAAAAAGAAAAAAGGAAACCAATCAAAGAAGAAGAAACTACAATAGCTCAAGCCAACCAAGAATCCGAAAATCCGGTTGAACCGTTACGAAATGCAGATGGCGATGAAGGTACGGATGTCGAAGATGAGGCCACTTTTCAAAACGAAGCTCAAAAGCTGTTACAAAACTTGATGGACCAAGAAAAAATGGAAGTTGACGATTCTGAAAGTCTTACTGATGACAAGGGTAACAACGACAATAAAAATAATCAAGGAAATGAGAATTTAGCAAATGGAACGAGTACCAACAATGAACCAGTTTCCCCGCCTTTATTCAAAACAGAAACTCCCAAAGTTGGTGCTCAAAGCGTTGCTAGTTCCAAAGACAAAAACGTAACCAGTTTATCAAATACTGAAACAATTGAGCAACAAGAAAAGGCTTTGGCAACTTCAAGTTTATCAGAAGAGCAGAAAGATGATACACAAAAAGATAACAATAATAAGGAAGGACGAAATGAAGACGATGATGAAGAAATATGTATGGATGTTTTGGAAGATCTGGTACAAACAGTTAAAGGATTAGAAGAAGGTGATAATTCTAATCCGGATACCGAAAGTGAGGTTTCTAAAGCTATGAGAGAAGTTGAAGAAGCAATCAGACGTGAAGAAAGTTCGTAATTCGATGTGTGTTTTTTTTTTTTATTTTGTACATTTTTCTATATTTATATATTGTTGTTTTTCGTATTTTAGTAACAGTTATTTCACAAATATGAAATATATATTTGTTTAAATTAGTGTTTTTTTTTTTTTTTTTTGATTTAACCTGATCGATTTATAAGAGCTAAATGAGATACACATGTCATGAACAGTACATGATGGACTTGGTTACCACAAAACCACATATTTAAGAAAGCATAAGCGACTTGAACAAAAAAAAAAACGCAAAATATCATCAATTGACAGCTTTTCGGAAGCCATATGCAAACATAACATGTGAATCTATATACTAATCTAAAACAAATATACTTGAATATATTAAAAAAAACGAAAAAGAAATCTTGATAAAATTAAAAACATTAAAAAAGAAGAGTAAACAGATTTGACAATAATTAATTTCACGTCAATTTAGATGTCCCTCCTCATACATGGAACAAAGACTTGAGCAGCTGCCAGTACCTACATTTAGATGCATATTGTCGGTTTTTAGTTTTCATTTTTATTTGGTCCCGAGAATGTCATTGTATGTTTAGCCACACCATGAGAGTGTTTTTTGTGTTTCATGTTTCAGCAAAGGTCATTGGTCCACAATATAAATAAAGAAGAAAAAAAAAAAAATCAAAATCAAATCTCAAATAAAAGAATTGAAATTAAAGAATCACAAATTGAAGAAATAGATTTAATATTCATTAATATAATTCGTATTTAATTCCTCAATTTAAAGTACAGCCAAGCAAACAAAAATACACTCCTGACAAGTTTTGACACCTGCAAGATTGGTATATATTCGTGTCTATGACAATGGACGAAACAGAACAAAGACCGTTTTTCTTGATATTGCTTCCGTATCTTGGTGACTTTGACAAACTCGAAACATAATAAAGAATTTTGACGTATTTGTATAATTCCAGCTTTTTACTATTTTTGTCATTCGCAAATACTAATCCAGCTCCAAAAAAGAGAGTTATCGACGTGTAACTGTCAATTATTTGTATCATTTTGAAATTCCTTGTCAAGCAACAGGTAAACAAATATCAAGAAAAATAAGCAAATAATGGTGGCAACAGCAATCAATTAAAACTGAATGCTGTACCAAAAAAAAGAATAGCTTTCGTTTATAATTAATGATTTTCATTTTCAACCTCAATGATTCAAGTTGCAGTGAATAATTGCAGCTGATTGGCCATAATTGGTAGTAACCGAAAACTACTTAAAACGGAAAATACACCGGGAAATGGTCGATAACAGCTAGTTAATTCGCAACTTCTATACCCACACGCTATTACAACCAACACTCCTTAATTTCTTTTGTTCGTTTTGAAAATCACAATTTGCTGTTTTTCCAATTTCGTAGGCTGTGCTTTATAGAGTAGAATGAAAAAAAAGAAAAGCCTTCAATAGTGAGTTTTTTTTGTATAAATATAAGATTCAATTTCTTCATTTCATAAAACTTTTTCTTCTCCGTAGCACCATTCGTTTTATTCCCAAAGTCATTCATTTTCTTGGATCTCGCTCCTATTCACTCTTTTTTTTTTTTCACACTCATTCATTCCTTTTTGGGTTTTTCAAACCTATCCATTCTTTATCAAAATTTACAATTAATAGTGCCGGCCACTTACTTTCTTTAAAATCAATCATTTACAATCATTACTTTCCTTTAATTTGAAATAAATTGAATAGCGATCCATTAAAACTACATTCATTCATTTGGTTCTACCCAATTTCATTCCTTATTCACAATCGTTTATTAAACAACATCTCAATCAATACCAACAATGAAATTCAGTTTAGCTGCCGTAACCGCATTTGCGTTAGCATTTTCAAAAACCGCCGACGCAGCCATAGTATATGTTCAAAACACTGTTTACGCAACCGAAACTGATGCACCAGTTGATTATGTCGAAACTGTTGAAGCATCTTCTGCTGTTGTTCAGACTGTTAACCAAGACGTTTGGGATACTCAAATCATTTACCAGGCAAAAACTGTTAACGTCACTTCACAACGCACTACTGTTATTACAACATTGAGTACCGTGGAATCTGACAAGGTCTCTCCTGCCAATATTCAAACCGACTCTACTAACGCTCCAATCACTGTTGGAACTTCTAGTCTTTCAACTCCTAAAGCTGTTTATCCTGTGGAACCAACAACAGATTCTTCATCACCTACATATACTTCAGCCTCTACTGCTGGTATTACATCTTCTTCTGTTATTCCTTCATCCACTAGTTTCCAGTTTTCTGCTACTACCGCAAATGTAACTACCTCTGCCATTTCTTCCGTTCCTACATCTACCTTCTATTCTTCTTATATTCCCACATCCACTTCAGCTCAATCCAGCTTTTTCTCTTCTTCCTCGTTTGCCCCTACCAGCTCTACATTTGCTGCTAGTACTGGATTCTCTTCCTATCCTACATCTGCTGCTAGTACTGGATTTTCTTCTTATGGCACTTCTAGCTCTACCTATGCTACCACCTCAGAGTCTTCTTCTTCTGCTACTTCTGCTTTCACCTCAGAATCTTCTTCTGAAGCTAGTCCCACTACTGCTGCTATTTCTACCAGCGTTGCTGGTGGATATAGTGCCAACCAAAACATTTTTGAGCCTGTTGGCACCAGTGCTCCAGATTCGGTTTTTCCAAGCCAACCTCTATCTTCTGTTCCTCTTCCTTCCGGTGTCGATGATTCTGGTACTGTTCAAACCAACAAGTTCTACTCAAACATGGTCATTGGCGACCAATCTCAACCCGTTTACTGTCTTCCTTATAAGCTCACTTATACCTCAGACTCTGATTTTCAAGGTCTTGCTGTTTCTTACACTGACGCCAGCCAGCGCGTTTTTGGTCCTGTCGAATCCGACACCAACGCTGCCAAGTATTTCATCAGCCCTGTTGGTCTCAATTCTTTCATTATTGGTGCTCAGGAGTTCAGCGAAAGTAACGTGGGCCTCAAGATTTCTAACATGGACACATTTTCTGCTGATGCTACTCTTACTGACGGTTCTGGTTCTGTTAACATCCCAATGCTTCAAGGTATGGGTTTCGTTACTGCTGAATATGACGGTACTATTACCCCTGTTATCCGCAGTCCTCTTGGTATCAAGACTTTGTCTAAGGTTAACACTGCTGTTTCTGACACCATTAGCGAGTACACTGTTATTCTTGGTAACGATGCTACTTGGAGCATTTTTGTCACTCTTCCTTCTTCTTCCAGCTCTTTTGACTTTTCCGTTGACGCTTCCACCAACTCTATCGTTGGTTCCAACACCGATGCTGTCATCATCCAATTAGCTTATGTTCCTGCCAACATTGATGCTGATAGCATTTACCGTGAAGCTGCTGGTATGTACCCTGTTTCTGGTTCTCTTTATGGTACCGTTGTTGGTGACAACACTGCCAACCACGGTATCAACTACGACACCAAGGGTTCTTCTCAGTGTGGAAACCCTCTTATTTTTGCTTTGCCCCATCACGCTAGTGGTTTCGTTAGCGATATGGAGATCAAGAAGGCTAATGTTACTCTCGATTCAACAGCTAAGGGTGTTATGACTGGTTACCTTACCAGTTCTTTTGATTTCTCTGATACTCTTCCTCGTGAAATTACATTCCTTCCTTGGTCTTCTGCTTCTGCTTTTGGTGACGGTCTTTCTTACTCTGTTGATGCTCTCAAGACAATTGCTGAAACTGCCAACTCTGAACTTCAACAAGATATGGAAGCCCAGATCATGTCTGATTCCACTTATTTTTCTGGTAAGGCTCTTGACAAGTTTGCTTATATTCTTTTGGTTTTGAATGATGTTCTCCAAGACAAGAATGCTACTTCTTACGCTCTTGACCGTATTCAAACTATTTTTGCTAAATTTATCAGCAATGAACAGACCTATCCTTTGTTTTATGATACCATTTACAAGGGAGTCACGTCTTCTGCTTCTCTCTCAACAGGTGATGTCAATGCTGATTTCGGTTCCCCTGTTTATAACGACCACCACTTCCACTATGGTTACTTTGTTCACGCTGCCGCCGTTATTGGTTATGTTGATAATGAACTTGGCGGTACTTGGGCTAAAGATAATGCTGATTGGGTCAACTCTCTTATCCGTGACGTTGCCAACCCATCATCATCTGATTCTTATTTCCCTGTTTCTCGTTACTTTGATTGGTACAGTGGTCATTCTTGGGCTAAGGGTCTCTTTGCATCTGCTGACGGTAAAGATCAGGAATCCAGTTCGGAAGATTATAACTTTGCTTACGGTATGAAACTTTGGGGCCGTGTCGTTGGTGACACATCTATGGAGTCTAGAGGTGATTTGATGCTTGCTGTTATGAAGAGATCACTTTCATCATACTACTTGATGAACAATGACAACGATGTTCAGCCCGACAATTTCATTGGCAACAAGATTCCTGGCATCACTTTTGAAAACAAGCTTCACCACACCACTTACTTTGGCGACAATATTGAGTACATTCAAGGTATTCACATGATTCCTGTTACCCCAATTTCATCTTACTTTAGAACCCCAGAATTTGTTCAACAAGAATGGGACCAAATCCTTGTTGATGTTGTTCCAAACTTGACTTCTGGCTGGCTTGGTATTCTTCGCAGTAACCAAGCTCTTTTTGATCCAATGACTGCTTACAACTTTTTCTCATCATCCTCATTTACAAACGATTACTTAGATGGAGGTGCTAGTTTGACTTGGTATCTTGCTTTCTCTGCTGGCGTCGGAGGCTCACAAGCATAGAAAATGTGACACTGTTTACAAAAAACACCAACAATAATTCTTTTATTTTTATTTTGGTCAGTTGACTTCCATTCATTTGTTTCAACATTACAAAAAAAGGAAATGTACACATTTTGCCAAGCAAGCTATATAGTAGTGAAGAATTCTGGTGATTCTTTCTTCTATCTCGCAAACTCTCTAAGTATGGTTTTTTAATTTATTTTATTTTGTATTTTTTTTTTTTTTTTTTGCTAAGTTTTCTTCGACGGTCTCATTTGATTTGGCTTTTTTAACGATCCCAAAAGTTCAAATTATAATGAAATCTTTTTTAGAAAAAGAAAAGAAACGCCTATGCCTTTTTCTTATTATGGATGATGATTTTACTGTTTATTTTATTACTTTTATCTTCTTTACGTTCCTTTTTCTGACTGAGCCGGTGCCTTTCAGATCCAAAATTTGTTTATTTTTCAATATTTATGTTTATATATGGGTTTTTATTAGGAATAAAAAATTACATTGTTGATCAACTTTTATTAAAATTTGTAAATGATGATGGATTTATTCAAATTTAGATATGTGAAAATATACTTTTGTTCCAATGAAATGTCAACGAAATTTATACATAATAAAAAAGTAAATCCGGTAATCGAATATTCGTTAAAAACTCCCACGGGTTTAAAATTCATTTTACATTTGTTTGTTAGTCTATTGTTTTATGCTGAAATACTGACTGAAATACTGACTGAAGTCTCTAGACTGAAGTCTACGGTCTTTGTATTTTGAGTCACGGCAATAGCTTGGCCTTCACACACATGTATTCTTGGCTCTCATAAAAACACCGGAACAGATTAAAAGCCAATAAGAATTCAAAAACAAAACACATGTGGATGAAGTCTCGCTGTGTTTTTTATGACTCTGTTTGTACATGAATATTGATTTGCTCGAATAGTCGCCATTTTGGTGTATGCTCACATTTACATACATACAATTCTTGTGTTATTAGTTGGGTAATAGTTTACAATTAGTTTCAATATTTTTACCACGTTAGTAATTTAGTATTTTTTTTGACTTCGGATACATTCTCTGAACCATAAACAACGCACGTTATTAATTAATTTAATTGCTAACAACTCGAAGGTCTTTCCCTCACTGTACAAAAACACACACTGCTTCCATTTACCATTTTCAATGCCCACAAACACACGCTGCTACTTTCCTGATCTTGGCGCACCAGTCCACTTCTAAACCCATATTCCCTCTTGGCACAAAACTTTTTTTTTCAAACACCTTGAAATTTTGATGTAGGTGATTTTTCCTTTGATTTTTTTTCTTGTCTTCATATGCCTAGCTTTTTGCCTAGCCTTTTCAAGTCTTGGATTTTATGAAATCATATCGTTTGCTTGTCGCCTTTTTGTATTTTAAACAATAACCGTAGAGTTGTTTGAACAAATCAGAGCTTATTGTGTTCAAAACGTGTGTCAATATTTCTGCTAAGATTTTGACAATGCTCATACATTTGGACTCGTGAAAAAAAAAAAAAAAATCTTTGCAAGATATTGTCATCCTTTTTTTTTTTTTTTTTTTATGAAAAAGTCATTATTGACAATTTACTCAATAGCATCGAATTCAATATTTTCAAAATATATAAATATTTGTAGATCTCTTTTCGATCATCTTTTTTTTTATTTCAGTAGAATATTTCAATTATTAAACACTCGTCACACAGCTGTTTTATTTCTAATAGAGTATATCCACATATATATTTTGTATCAAAATGGCTCTTCATCAATTTGACTATATCTTTGCGATTGGTATGATCTTTGCCTTCCTTGACGCCTGGAATATCGGTGCCAATGATGTCGCAAACTCTTTCGCTACTTCAATTTCTTCTCGTGCTCTTACCTATACTCAAGCAATGATTCTTGCCGCCATTTGCGAATTCCTTGGTGCCGTTCTTGCTGGTGCTAGAGTTTCTGATACCATCAGAAACAAGATTATCGATGTCTCTGTTTTCGAAAACGCTCCTGCTGGTTTGATGCTTGCCATGGCCTGTGCTATTGTTGGTTCTTCTACCTGGCTTACTATGGCTACTCGTTTGGGTGCCCCCGTTTCTACTACTCACTCTATCGTTGGTGGTATCATTGGTGCTGGTATTGCTGCCAATGGTGCTGATCATATTCACTGGGGCTGGGATGGTTTTGCCAAAATTGTTGCATCTTGGTTCGTTTCCCCCGCCGTCGCTGGTGCTTTTGCTGCCGGTGTTTTCTTAGTCACCAAGTACGGTATTCTTGAAAGAAAGAACTCTTTGAAATATGCTATGTATGCCATTCCAATTTACTGTTCATTCACTGCCGGTGTTTTGATCATGGTTATTGTTTGGAAGGGCGCTCCTAATCTTAAGCTTGATAAATTGAGTTCCGCTCAAGTTCTTGGTGCTATTTTCGGTGGTGCCGGTGCCGCTGCTTTACTTTACGTTACTTTCTGGTATCCATTCCTCCACAGAAAGCTTGTTCTTGAAGATTGGACCTTGAAGCCTTGGGATATCCTTTATGGTCCTCTTCTTTTCCGTCGTGGTCCTGTTCCTCCTGCTCCTGAGGGATCTAACCACCAAATTGTTATTGATTACTATGCTGGTCGCCGTACTCGTGAAGAATATGAAGACGTTGCTGATAACGGTATTTCAGGTGTCAATGGTGAATATGTTGACAACAGCAAGACCGACCCCGAAGATATTGAAAAGATGGCTGCTATGAGCAATACTGTTGGCGTTTCTTCCAACACTGATTCCGATTCCAGAAATGATAACGAACCCGTCAAGCTTGATAAGATTAGCAAAAAGACTTTTCCCCAACTTATCAAACCTCAAAACTGGCACAGATTGATTTGGCTCGCTGTTACCCATGGTTTAACTCAAGACGTCGTTAATCATCAAGCTGGCGATTCATCATTTTTGGGCAAGAACGTTGAAGATATGCATGCTCGTGCTAAGAAATACGACAACAAGACTGAACATTTATTCTCTCTTCTTCAGGGTATTACTGCTTGTACTGCTTCTTTTGCTCACGGTGCTAACGATATTTCTAACGCTGCTGGTCCTCTTGCTACAATCTACATGGTTTGGTCTTCCAACACTTCTTCTTCCAAGTCCGAAGTTCCTGTCTGGGTTTTGTGTTACACTGCCGGTGCCTTAGTTATTGGTCTTTGGACTTACGGTTACCATCTTATGAGAAACTTGGGTAACAGACTTACTTTACAGTCTCCTGCTCGTGGTTTTACCATGGAACTTGGTGCTGCCATCACTGTTGTTTTCGCTACCAGACTTTCTCTTCCTGTTTCTACTACCCAATGTATTATTGGTGCTGTTGTTTTCGTCGGTTTATGTAATGGTGATGTCAAGGCTGTCAACTGGAGAATGGTCTCATGGACTTACATGGGTTGGTTTTTGACTGTTCCTTGTGCTGGTATCATTTCTGGTATCATCATGGGTATCATTGTCAATGCTCCC
>JAJLVH010000772.1:0-16669 GCA_030570155.1 Magnusiomyces magnusii
GAGAAGCTCTCTGCAAAGATTTTGACTTTCTGCGGGTCCGGGATTGGGCCCTGATTTGGGCTTCTATTTGTGCGTCTGTTTCTGGATCATAATTGGGACCGAGAGGAGAAGGTCTTGATTGAGACCGGATAGGATGAATAGGAAGACTGGCAGTTCGACGTTGGGGTTGAGGTTGAGGCTGAGCCGGAGGTTGAGGTTGAAGTTGAGACTGCGAGTGAAATTGAGATTGAGAACCTAGTGAAGAAGGTCCCGACTGAGATCGACGAGGTTTGATAGGAAAAAGAGACTTTCGTTGTTTAGGCAAAGGCAACGGTTCAGGTTCAGGAGTTTGATTTCGATCATGATTTCGGTTACGGCTTTGAGAACTAGTGGATTGTGACTGATTGACGGGCAAAACTTTAGACTCGGGTTGTGATTTAACTTGATCTTGAGACTGGTTTAGAACCCTGCCTTCAACATGGTTTACACCCGGAGTCATAAAAGGCCTGGAAACGGGCTGAGTACTGAACTGCGAAAAAGGAACGTGCGTTGTGTCTGCGACTTTTTCACGCTGGTCCAAACGCAAGTTAACTACCCGCGGCTGATTGTGTGGCTGATTACGCGGCTGTTCACACGGCTGATCAGCCATTTGGGTAGTTTGGTCCGGTCCAAACACAGATTGACCGTCCAGGCAGTAAAAAGGTGTTTCGTCTTTTGAATTGGATCGCGATCTTTTTTCGTTCTTGTGCAGCACGTTTTCTGCTAACCGTTTGCCCTTGGTATCTGTTTTCATTTCGTTAGGATCTTGGTTTACAGATCCCGTTGAACCGTCGACTAAACCAGTGGTATCAAAGCTTGCTTGAAAAGAGGAATCGTCAAGTTCTGCCATGATCGAGTCAAACTCTTCTGGTGAAGACAATTGAAACAGCTGTGCAACGTCGTGTTCAACACCACTCATCATCAAATGCATATTACTGTTGTTGTTATTATTTAAATCCATTTTTTTAGGCATTCACACAGAATTGGCCCCGCAAAAACTGGTCCAATTCTTGATTTCGGAGTTTTTCTTTTTTGATACGTTAATTCTATATATATACTTTTCACTGGAATACCGGATCTATAGTTTTTTAAAAAAAAAAAATCAAAAATACAGGATTGCAAATGAAAGTATTTATACGTCTTGAGTTCATGATTTCAATACTAGTTGATGAGATTCATGATCAATCACTGTTGATTGGTTATCAAATTACAACAAAAAAACGATATTCTAAATCTTTATAAAACACGAATTGCAATCAAGATTTTGTTCAATATGAGACGTTCGTTGCAAGATATTTCCAGTTCAACTAGTTTGTTCAAAACATTAGTTGATGTCGTACGTAAACAACTCTCATAAACTCGTACAGCACGGCTGTCCTTCCAACAAAAAAAAAACACCTTCACTACCCCAAAAACAAAAAACTTTTCAACTTTCAATTTCAACACATTGAATCAACCATGACGTTTTCAATTGATACCGTTGTCGCTGTTTTAGGATCAACGATTCTGAGTCCTTTTTTGTGTTGGTATCCTTTCATAATCCGCTCACTTATTCAGCTAGGATACCAAGTTCTTGACCCGGAAAACATTTCAGAAAGCGATGGCATTACAGGCTACATAACGACGTTTATTACATGGTCCAAATACTGGACAGGATACTTGGTCTTTTCGATACTTGTGACGTTGTTTTGGGACACTTTGATTTTAGACAGATGGATCAGTTCGCGGCCATCCAGACAACGTCATCAGGTTTCTAAAGACAGGGATGCGGTTATTATTACAGGAGCCGGGACACGAGACGGAGTGGGCCGAAACGTTGCTCGGTGGTTTCAGAAACGAGGGTTTCGTGTAATTGGGCTTGACATCAAATGGGAGGAAGAAGGAGAAGAGGAAGAAGGGTTGATACCTATTGAATACATGAAATGCAATGTTGGAGACTATAATGAGGTAAAACAGGTTTATGAGGATATTGGCAAAAAACTGCCTAAACCGGTTGTTCCCGGTGTTTTGGTTAATGTAGCCGGGATCACGCACAACAAAACCATAGCTGAGCTAGATCCAGAAACCATTAAAAACACAATAGACGTGAATTTGTTAGGTACAATGTGGACATGCAAGTGCCTGTTGCAGCGTGTGTTGGAAGAGGAAACGCCGTTTGGAGTCAGCATTGTAAACACGTCTTCAGTTTTAGGAATAGTTGGGCCGGCACAGTTGTCGGCATACAGCGCGTCCAAGGCTGGAGTGCGATTATTTCATGATTCCCTGACACACGAGCTTGGAGAGCCATATTACTCGCAAACCGACAGAACCAGGCTGCGCCGCCAGTTTGCGGCAAACACGCTTTTGGTGATTCCGGGGCAGATCTCGACACAGATGTTCAAGGGAGTTTCCACGCCGTCCGACTTTTTTGCGCCGGTGCTGACGGCTGAGTATGTTGGCAGCCAAATAGGCGAGGCCGTAATGGGGTCCAAAACCGGGACGTTGGAAATGCCGCTGTACACACGGTTTGCGTTTTTGGTGTGGGTCCTGCCTGGGTTTGTTGTGGAATGGGTGCGGAAGGTGACGAAAATGGACGACCGAATGGGGTTTTGGAAGGGGAACAAGCAGTTGTAGGTTTAGAGTACAGAGCCTGCCTGTTAGGCGCAAAACAAGCTTGTATCTAGACTACATTTGGGCCAACTTTAAAGTGAAAAAAAAGAAAACTGACGCTAGTCGATAATAAATGTAAATTGGATGGGTTTGCCTACAACCAAATGTATCAAGTTGTATTTTATTTTTTGAGTCTCCCGTGCTGGTGTCGACTGACGATATTATCAGCGATGTGCAACTAACCACCTGTTTTCCAGAACCACATGAAACGGGAGCTGCTGTTATTATTTGCGATAGTTGAAATATCGTGATTCTTGTGCAGCCAGGAACCAGATGATTTTCGCCAAAGGGTCCTAGCGTTTGCCATTTGACCACAACTAGTTGCGGCTTAGCCCCGGGCTAAGATGTGTCAATAGAGAGGGACTATTGATGACGCAGGCCAAATTGCTTTTCATTTCGCGGCGCCACGTGGGCCCTGCGGCAATAGCGGCGCGCTATGGCTTTTGGCTGGCTGCAGGTATAAATGCGTTCCAGTTTCCGTCTTCAATTCTTCAAACATTCAATTCCTATTCAAACATTCAATTCTTCAATTCTTCAATTCTTGTTCAATTCTCGTTAACAATGTCTTTAGATCTCCAAATCGTGGCTCCCAAGCCTACCAAAATGGTCGCGCAGGCCCAGTTTCCCCAATATCCCCATTTCATTCCTTCTCCTCCTCTTCTTGCGACCGAATCCAATTCTGATATCAAGAACCTATCTCTCTCAACCTCCTTTTCGTACTCCTCAACAACAACAAACCACTGCGTCAGTCCCGTCGAATCCCCAATCCCCTTCAAATCCGTTTCGTTGACCACAAACTTTCTCCTGTTTGATCTCGACGGAACCTTGGTCAACACCACGCCGGCCGTCGAACACTTTTGGCGGTCCTGGGCTGTGGAGTATGGCCTTGACGGCGACGACATTCTAAAGACCAGCCACGGCCGCCGGTCGCTGGACGTCATCAAAGAGCAGCTGCCCCATCGCCCGGACATGCACACCCAGGAATACGTCAACCACATGGAAAAAGACATTCCGCACAACTTGGGCCATATGGCGACCCCGATTCCCGGTGCCCAAGACTTGTTTGCCGACATCAACGCAAAGTGCGGTCCCCACGCCGACAACCAGTGGGCCATCTGCACCTCGGGCTCTAGAGGCCTGGCCAGCGGCTGGCTCGGCTGCTTCAGCTGGAGCGAGCCCATCGTGTTTGTCACGTCCGACCGCTGTGCCAAAGGCAAGCCCAATCCGTTTGGCTACTTTACTGCTGCAAAAACGTTGCAATACCACCAACAAAACAAAACCCTGTTATCTGAGTGCCGCTCTAATTCTATCATCGATACTCCTCCATCATCACCAAAAAATAACCAATCCATTGACAACATCAACTATACAAAATTTTTGGTTCCTTATGACGAACTCAACGACTCTTCCATGTCTTTATCATCGTCATCGTCATCATTCAACAAATTCAGTTCCATCGTCTTTGAAGACGCTCCCGCCGGCATCCAGGCCGGCAAGAACTCTGGCGCAATCGTCATCGGCCTGGCCACCACCTACCCTGCCGACCGCGTGTTCCAGGCCGGCGCCGACTACGTTGTCGCGGACCTCACAAGCATCCGCATCCAAAGCTACGATTCCGTTAATAAGCAAGTCGTTCTTCAGATCGTGGATCCTATTTATACTCCAGAAGATAGACGTTGATCGTTTTCTTTTTTATTTTGCATTTCTTCTTTTTCTTTAATGTCTTTTTGTAAACTAGTTTTTTCTTTAATGATCCTTGCCCTTTTATAATTCAATATTTATTTTCTTCAAAATCTCTTCAATCATTTCCGTTTTTTGCTCGTGTGGGCCTTAAAGAATGAAAAAAAAAAAAAAAAAAAACACACCACTCGCCAAATAATTATTCCCCTTTAAAATAATAATAAAAAAATAAATTAAAATAAATAAATAAATCAATGTCCATTATTCTTATACTCAAGTAATGTCGCCAATCCTTCAAGCGGACATCCCATCTGTAAAAACTCGTGCTCAACTAGTTCGTCCGTCGATGCTCGATACTTCACATCAACACACAAACAAACACTTAAAAACGACTTGATTTCTTTTGAAAGCTTGCCCGGATTCTTCAGCTTTGGTGTGCCGTTCGTCGCAATCAAATATAATGCCTTCAACGGCTCTTCATTCAAGTATGGCGGCTCCGATTCAATCATCTCAATAGCCATAATACCAAGTGACCATACATCCACCTTGGCTCCATACTCCTTTTGCTTAACAACCTCCGGGGCCATCCAATACGGAGTTCCAACCATAGTGGCTCTCTTGTTTTTGTGTTCAGTCAACTTGGCACAAAAACCAAAGTCTGTAATCTTTACATGGCCTTGCGAATCCAACAACATATTGTCCGACTTGATGTCTCGATGAATAATGTTTTTGTGATGCAAGTGTTGAAGTCCTTTACAGGTCTCAAAACAAATTGTGGCAATTTGTGCTTCTGTAAGGGTATTGTTTTCAATGATATCAGTCAACGGTCCTCCTTCCATATATTCCATAGCAACCCACAAATCATTACGTCCACATAAATATGCTTCTAAAAAGTTTACAATATTGGGATGTTGGCTTTCCTTCATAACTGTAATTTCGTTAACAATGAGTTCCTTTCGTGGCTGAACAGCTAAATCAATTTGTTTAATAGCAACCCGTGAATAACTAACCATGTTTCCACGAATAGGTCGAGCAAGATAAACTGAACCCGATGCACCTTGTCCAATCTTCTTCAACTTTTGGTAAATGGTTTCTGGATTAGATGAGGAAACAACAGATCGAAGCTTTTCCATGATTTGAGCATCAGTCATTGTAGAATAACGACGTTCAGGTTCCTTTTGACGAGCATTAGTTGTACTTGTTGAGTTGGAACCTTCAAGAGCTTCGGCAGTAGCACGTTGAGCAGCTGCAGCACCACCACCACTATTATCTTGTTGATGTGGTTTTGGTGGGGCTTGTCTTTGTGGCTGTAAATGCATATTTGGTTGTTGTTTCATGCCATTTGTAGATGGTAATCCTGGGCCAGCCAAATTAGTAGGGGAATTATCATTTGATGCTGGAGGAGTGGCAGTTGCGGGTATAGGGCCTTGAATTTTAGGCCTTGTATTTAAAGGTTGAACAGGAGTTCCATATCGTTCCAATGATTCGTTTGGTTTGTTGTTATTATTATTGTTATTATTATTGTTATTATTATTGTTATTATTATTATTATTATTATTATGAATACTTGGGTAAACTTGTAAAGATTTAGAAAAAAGAGGAGAAACAGGAGATTCAGGACGATTAGGTCTGGCTTGAGCCAAGATTGTTTGTTGTTTGATATTACCATTAGACGGTCTAGAAGGTTGGCGAAAAGGTTTTTGTTGTTGAGTAGGTGGATGGATATTTTGAAAAGTGCTTGAAGAAGGAGAAGGGATTCCGGAATTGGTATTTTGAAATTGGGAATTTTTAGGAGAAGGAACAGGTTGGAGATTGGCAAGACGTTGAGGGGGTCGAGGAGCTTGACGAAGAGGAGAAATATGATTCAACGCAGGGTTGTTATTACGAGATTGTTGAACATGAGAAAGATTTGAAGAAGAAGAAGAAGAAGACGAAACTTTGTTTTGTGGTATAGAGTTTTTTGGAGATTGAGCTTGTTTTCCAGAAGGGATTTTTGTCCATTCTTGAAGTCGATCGTTTAGAGCGACTCTTGTAGATTGGGAATCCGAGATGGACAAATCTTCAAAACGAGGAGTAGGATGGGATTGGTGTTCTAGAGCAAACAACTCAGCTTCTTCCTTTTGCTGTTCAGAGTAGAATTCCAAAACTTCAATGACGGCCTGAGGGTTTTTGGCATAATCTTCGCGGGTAATTGCAGAGGCACTCAAAAGCTTTGACCAAGTTTCAGGCAAGCCCGTGAAACCACCAGAGACGGGATCAAAACCCACGTGAACCTTGTGAGTAAAGTTTGTAGGCGAAGAAACACCCGACAAGGGGCACTTGGTGTAGATTTCGTCGATCCACGAGTAGAGCTCAATGTCGTTTTTGCAGGCCACATAGACCGACTTGTGCGAAGGAGAGCGGATGATTTCAAAGCAGTAGGGCTTGATGTCGACACGGGTGACGCTGGACACGGAGTACAGAGGAATGGATAGCGACGGCGACGAAGCAGAGGCCGGAGAGACTTCGCCGCGATGAAACTCGAGATGGGCATCACGGAGAACGAGGTACTTTTTGGGCCACATAAACAGTCGCAGCGAGCCGTCTTCCTTGACGGAGACCCAGCCATGCTTGACGAAGCGGCCCTTGGCTCTGCTCGAGTTGGAGTTGGAGTTGACGTCGTCTGCAGCGTCGCCCGGAGAAGACGCCGTCGTCGTCGTCGTCGTCGTCGTCGTCGGAGTGGCGTCCATGGCGGCGTGGGTGAAGGCCGAGGAGGAGTCGTTGGCGCGCAGCTTTTTGGCGGTGGTGGCAGCGGGAGGAGGAGCAGGAGCAGGGCCCGGGTTCAGGAAGGCGCTGCTGGAGAACGCGGCGGGCGGGAACGACATGGCGACAGCGGCGATGTTGTGCTGGAAGAAGCGCGGCGGGCCGTTAAAAAGCCCCTGGTGGCGCTGACTAAGCGCTCCTGAGCGGGTGGCGCGTGCGGCTGCGTCATGCGCCGAAATTGCAAATTTAAGAAATTTGTTTTTATTTTTATTTTTATTTTTATTTTTATTGATGATAATAATAATAATAATAATAGTAGTAGTAGTAGTAGTAGTAGTTGATAATAGTAGTTGATAATAGTAGTTGATAATAATTGATAATAGTAGTTGATAATGGTAGTAGTAGATGGTGGTGGTGGCTGATAATAATAATCGTGGTAAAAACAATTGTAAACGTTTGCCTAATCAAACACAATCACATCGCGTTCAGCTCCAAAACCCTTCCTGAGCACCACCCGTCCCGTCCGGGTCCGGACTCCATCAACACCGTCTTCCATCTCCTGGTCTATCGATATCTCGTCATCGCTTTCTTCTTCTTCTTCGCTTCCCGATTCTTCTTCTTCACTGCTGTTTCCCGCGTGGTGCTTGTACTCTGGCGTCTGAAATGCAACGATATTCCCGTCTTCATCTCTTTCACAAGCCACCGACACATCCAAGTCATCTTCCCCGTCTTCTTCATCAACAATAAACGAATCCAAATCCGATCCATCGTCTTCTTCGTCTTCCGATCTTTCTTGGGTATTGCACAAGTCTCCCCGATCCTTTTCATCTCCATACTTGCGCCGTGCCCACTTGTCTGCATTGACTTCGGCTCCAGCATGCGAACCAGATTCCATTTCGTTTTTTGCTTGGCCTTTCTTTTTTTTCGTCTTGAAATTTGTTGGTGTACAAACCCCTTCTTCAGTAACTACTGGCGATGATGACATTTGATATCCTTTTGGTTTAAACGGAGTTCTGTCTTCTGCCGTATCCCATTGAATTTGTGTTGATCCAAATTGTGAATCATAGTTATTATTATTGTTATTATTATTATTATCAGACCCTTCGTTATCTTTATTAAATTCTTGGCTATTGAACAATTGTCCAAAATTTAACTCTTCTTCTTGCTCTAGTTCTTTATCAAGTACTGCATCCATTTCCCCCAGAGCATCCGAGCTAGGAAGTTGAATCAACGATCGTGAATGTTGCTGGTTTGGCTCTTCATTATTACCAATCTTCAACTCTTGTTTGTTGTTCACCAAATCCTCATTGTATTCTCGGCCTACTACTTGTTTGTACCGCTCTTTATAAACTTCATGCCGTTCATAACAAAATTCAAGTGTCCGTTGTTTACTACTTTCGCCATTTGTTTTGGCATCTCCCATAAGTTTGAAAGCTTCTTCAATCGTTCTTTTGGATCGTGCTGATGTAGACGTAGATGCTGGCATGGATTCAGCCATTGCTCCTTTTCTTTTCCTTCTTACCGTCATTCCATTTTCGCCGCGCACATAAACTCCCTTGGATTGATCATTTTGATTAAGTCCAATAGATTGAACCTTGTATGATCCATACCCCGAAACGCCTAATGGTGCATGAACCGAATGAATCGTTGAGGTAGTACTATCATCGTTATTATTATTATTGGAAATTGAAGCAGACTTAGAAATGCTTGGCTTGGTCAATGCAATTGTGAGATCGTTAGATCCAAGCTGCATTTGTATAAGCTTTTTACTTTTTCGACCACTTGAAGCCTTGGAAGATAAAGAAGATGAAGAGCCTGGTTTATTGGTTTTTTCGTCAACCGATTGAACTGATTTAAAATTCTTGTTGTTTGGCGTTCTTCTTGTATTTAAAGACTCTTGCATAATTTCCACAACTTCGTCACTAGAATCGTCATCCTGTTTGTTTTGGTTTTGTGCCAAATTGGCTGCCGCTTTAGTAGGCAAACCAATACGACTATTTTGCGGGCGATTCACATTAGTTGGAGCCGCTTTATTCAAGAAATCAAAGGTATCATCAAATTCACTTTGTGAGTCGCCCCATCCATCAAAAGATATCGAATTGTCGTGATTAAGATTTGTATTTGTCAAAAGCAGTGATGGCTTGATTGCATGATTGTTGCTTGAGTTGGCTGCGGAACTGGAAACCGAGTTAGATAAAGGCTTTGTTATGCTCTTTTCAACCAAACTGAGTTTTGTATCAACATTATCAACCTTTTCTTCTTTTGGTGCCTTGCTTGTCTCATTTTTCTTTCCCTTTGAACTTCTCTCTTTACCGATTCGCTTACTCGACAAGTTAAACGGCCGGTCTCCTTCTTTACGACAATACTGCACATAGTACTTTTCCATTTCATGCCACTTGTATTGTGCGGCGTCATCGTCTGATTCAATCTTTTCAAACTCAACGTTAAAGTTATGCAAAATGAAGGAATCATGACCCACAAGTGAAACATATTTGGATGATTTGTGAGCCGAGTTGGTATCGTTTTTGTTGACAGATGGTAAAGTCAAAGACAAAGAAGATTCAGATAATCCAGATAATCCATTTTGTTCCTTAACTTTAAATCTCTTGATATTATCATAAGAAATTGGCTTGCTCATCAACCTTTCTAAAGATTTTATTTCCAAAGTTTCGCTAGTTCCTAATCGACATTTTCCATCTGAAAGTTTTTCCAACACACTTTCAAAATGTTTTATTTTTTTGGTAGAAGAAGAAGATTTTGACTCAACTGTTCCTTGTGTCATGGTTTCGTGTAATGCTGTGGTTACTTGATCACTTATTTCAGGTGACAAAAAACCATAATCTTTTGGGTACTTGGTGATATCAAAATGATAAATACTAGGATTAGCTTTTGGTTTAGGAATTGGTTTAGTTTTGGGTTTATCATTGGTATTTTCATCGTTAATTAAATCAGAGCTTGTATCGTCTTTGTGGGTATTGGTATTATTTTTGAATGCAATAAAAGATGTATCTAATTGAATTAATTTGTGAGCAGTTTCTGAGGTTGCAGACTGTTTGACAGGCTTTTTGTTGATACCTTTTGATGACGGTGATGTTTTTGAAACAGTGCTAGAAATTTGGGTTGATTGATTAAGTGGTTTGGAAAAAGATACATCTTCGTCCAGCCCATTTAATTTGTAATCTTCTGGTGATGCTGATTTTTTTGGTAAATTAGACTTGGTAGCAACAGGTGGATACACTTTTTTACGTTTACGTGCTGGTGTAACACTTTGTTCAAGCAAATCTTCCAAAGACAAGCCATTTGAATTATTAGAATCTAAATCATAAAAATCTTTGGTTAGAATTTTGTTTAAACTCTGATCAGATGCAGATGTATCCTTACCCGAAAATCCAGAAAGTAACTGTTCATCGATATCTGAAGATGAGAAATCGTCGTCAACTTTGATTGGTTCCGATTGTTTTGTATTGGAATTGGTTAACGAAATATTACCAAGTTTTGTAATATTGGCATCAACATCAATATCATTATCTTTTTTGTTGTCAGGTTGAGATAAAGTAGTTGATCCAAAACTACTAGTCATATCGATAATTTCATTCAACGGTTTATCATTGTTTAAAAGTTTATCACCACTTGCCAAACTACCTTCCAACCCTTTTGATCCTGCACTATTAGGTGCAAATTTAGGAGGAACAGTCACCACTTTACTTTGAGCCGGCGCAAACCTAGGACCAGAAACCTTTTGCTTAAAAGAAAATTTATCCGAAAGTTTAGAAAGTTTTGAATTTTTCATTTTGGCCCATGATCGTTTTCGATTTGAAAGAAAATCGTCATCACTATCACTCTCATCGTCGTTTTTCTTTTTTTTATTTTCTCCGTCTGAATTGTTGTCTAAATCCGAATCAGCATTAGAATCAATCAATGGAGGCGACTCTTTTCGAGAAAACGGAAGAGAACGGATACCTCTAGCTCCAAGAGTTCGTGGTTGATTTGACGATGAAGTTGATGAGTTGGTTAAGCTATTGTTGCCAGATGCATTTGGAGATTCAGAAGTAATCGAAAGTTCGGGAAACAAATTAAGAGGCCGAGCGTTAGTAGACGGTTTTACTGAAAAATCCAAATCGTTATCACTGATACTATCGGTTTTTTTAGCAATATTAGTTAGCGATGTATTTGCAGATCTATTTTTTGGTAAAGTTGAGCCATTTTTCTTGGATCTTTGTAAAAGTAAAGCAGTATCGCTTTTTCTTGACTTTGACGATCGAGAAGTATATTTGGACGCATCTTTAGAAACAGAAATAGAGTTGATTGATACTTCGTCGTCAGAAAAAAGAGAGTCTTCTTTATTAAAAGTATTTGTATCATTGTTAACCACATCATCAGATCCATTCAACATTTGACCAGCTGTTCGAAATCCAGTTATTGCATTATCTGGCATTTGAAATTGCTTGGTAATCTTTTTACGTTTAATTGAACGTCCAGAAGTAAAAGAGGTTTCAGATTCAGAATGTTTATCAAATAAATCATCATCATTCTCATTTTCATTTTCATCATTTAATGAATTGGGTGCATTTTTAGGCCCTGATTTCTTTCTTTTCTTCGCCTTTTCATTTCGATTATTCAAATCACGACGTTGAGAAGCTTCTGCTTCTTTCAACACATCCGTAGATGCCAAGACTGCTTTGTTTTCTTCTGGGATTTCAATCCTGGTTTTCTCAACAACAGGGTCGCAAGTTTCGGGTATTATTCTGTCTGAACGAAAATAA
This sequence comes from Magnusiomyces magnusii, assembly GCA_030570155.1. NCBI lineage: Eukaryota > Fungi > Ascomycota > Dipodascomycetes > Dipodascales > Dipodascaceae > Magnusiomyces > Magnusiomyces magnusii. The sequence continues at coordinate 11,853 of JAJLVH010000772.1, forward strand.
ATGAGTCTGTGTGAAGATTCATGACGCCTTGCTGTAGTGCCACTTTTACCAATATGCGTCACAGGTACGTCTTCTTCTGAATCGCCATGGAATCGACGAATATCTGCTCGGCCGTTTTCTGTAATCAAGTTTTGAATAAACCGGTAGTTGTCTAAAGACTTTTCAAAGTTTCGTTCTTCGGATTCTGTAAGAAGCATATGGATGCGACCATTTCTTTTACGACCCGTACGTCCCATTCGCTGAAGCACGCGAATAGGACTTGCTGACGAATCGTAACAAATAATGACATCAACTTCGCCAATATCCAAACCTTCTTCACCAATTGACGTAGCAACCAAAACGTTATAAGTACCTTTTGTGAAATCAGAAATGACTTCTTGCTGCTCTTTTTGTGACATGCCACGTTTATGTCCCGATGCTTGTTCAGATGGATTAGGATCGGGATCACTTTTGTCTACCGTGCTCGATTGCCCAATAAAAATGTGTGGCCGACATTCGTGGATTTCACTAATTGTGCGAAAGATTTCGTCAGTGATTTCACGATACTTTGCAAAAATAATGATACGAGAAGATTGATTAAAATCCAAAGACGCAAAGTAATCTTTCAAAATGGAAACCATGTGCTCCATTTTTGGGTGTGAAATGAAGGGATTAGATGGGTTTAATCGGCGCGACATCATTTCTTCACACAGCTTTATACAACTATTGAGCCCTTCGCCATTAGCAGTTTGAGTAAGAAACTTGTTTTTTCGTTGCTTTTTTCCATTAGCATCGATTTCAAAATTGGATGGATCGGCAGCTTGTTTGATTTTCAAAAGTTGGTTATAAAAAGAACAAATGCTGACTGACTTGAGTTTTTGAATAGCGTATCCGACTTTGCTCAAAACACTGAAAAGAGTGAAAGCAGCACCGGCTGTACCTTTATTTCGACTAGCACCAGAAGCGCCGAAAGATCGCTGCATACTGTTTACTGCAAACAGTGACAAGTTTTGGGGCTCGATATTAGCAACACTAGCATACTTTTTCAATTGATTTAATAAAGGCTGAGCACAAGTTTCACAAAACAGATCCATGAGCTGTTGCTGATCTTCAGACATTGTGACTGTAATTTTTTGGATTTCCTTTTTATGGATATACGGTACGATATCTGGCGACTCTTCAGTACGAATTTCGACACGCGAAAGTCTTAAATTGTCAATGACTTCTTGAACACCTTCAACTGTAGAAGCAGGCGTGGCTGTCAATGCAAGGATTCGAAAAGATGTATTGAATCTCATGATGAATTCCACAACATTGGCGTAGGACTGTCTACCTGTAGATTTATGGGCTTCATCAACTACCAAACAAACAATATCTTTAGCGTTCAAAATTCCAGACTTTAAATCATTTGCAACGGTTTGCGGGGTGGCGAAAAACACGCGCTTGGTTTGCCATTCAATTGATCTAGCTGGCTTTTTCAAGTTTCCCATCAATATACTGGACTCAGAGCGTGGAATACCCGTAATACCAAGGCAGGCTTTAAGTTGCTGGGTGACTAGCGGTTTTGTAGGAGCCATAAAGATGATTTTTGAATTGGTAGTCCATCGATAAAAATTGAGCATGACGGCACTGGCAATAAAGGTTTTTCCCAGACCGGTGGGTAGTGCACATAACGTGTTTTCAAATAATGAATGCTTGACAATATTGTATTGGTATTCACGAATGCTCAAGTTTGTAGGGTATATGTAACTTTGAAGATTGTCATGTTCAAGCTTATGAAAGACAGGATGCATTTCTAAAGAAGGAGGAGGACGAACAGCTTCAGGCGGACCAATCTCTTCATATTGGACGATATTCTTTTGGGTGGCGGTTGTGTTTTGTTTTTCAGAATTACTCGAAGATGGTCTCATTGTGCCTGGTTGATGGCCAACAAGCATAGAATAGTCATTAGAAAAAGTAGTTTGTCGCCTGTCAGCATGGCGGCCTGGCAAGTTACGAACATTTGAAGGTTCAGGGTTTGAAGGCTGTAGAATTGTATTACTACGGACACTTTTATTTTGTTCTCCTGTTTTACTAGATTGATTCAATTGATTGGTATTAGGTGTAGAAACTATGGCATCGAAATCTTCCAAATCCGAGAGATCTGATAAAGCATCCAAATCGAGGTCCGACATTAGGAGAACAAAGTCTCATGAGAAGAGCGAATGATATAGATATCAAATCAATTATAAGCCATTGAATGGACAAAAGGTTGAACTGAAAAACATTGAAAAAAAAAAAAAAAAAAAAAAAAAACGCGTTCGATTACATAATGCTCGCGTTAGATACACGTAACAAGACACATGACCTCACGTGACATCAATTAACACGGCCAACAGGCTCCTAATTTACCAGCAATGCTGTTAATTTAACCAACCGACAAGTAGTAATTTCGGTGTCTAGCTATTTATAAGTTTTTGTTGCTGTTTCGGTGTTTTAGTTTTTTTTTTAATCAGCTCATGCAAACCAAGCCTTAAATCACACTTTTCACATTTTTCAACACTTGTTCCTTTCGACACTTGGGCCACGAAACCACCGACCTGATCAAGTATTGACAAAAGCATTGCCCGATTTGCCAAAATGACTGTTGATTCGACTTCGACTGCTACTGAGTCTGTTGGCTCGGTCACCAACAGAGCTCCCACCTCTGAATCTACAACTCTAGACCCGTCTAATCTTCCACAGGTTGCGAGTTCAGTTGCCGACGATACCAATATCAAGAACGCCGATTCGTCTGGAACCTATGGCGCGAATCCTGACTTCTTCTGGACTTACCAGGAAGAGCCCCACCGAACCCGTCGACGTGCCATCATTGCGGCCCATCCCGAAGTCACAAAGCTCTGTGGACCCGAACCGTTAACCAAATGGGTCGTCTTGGGAGTTCTCACGACCCAGTTCACCGTTGCTCTGTTGCTCACAGCCTTCGACGTTTCCTTTTTCTCGTGGAAGTTTTGGCTTGCTGGCTACGTGATTGGCGCCACCTCGTCGCAAAACTTGTTTCTGGCCATTCACGAGTTTTCTCACGGCCTTGGATTCAAGAAAAGATTCCACAACCAGCTTTTTGCTATTGTTGCCAACCTGCCCATTGGCATTCCTTATGCTGCCGGGTTCGGTCCTTACCATCTTCTCCACCACAAGTATCTTGGAGACACCCAGTATGATACCGATCTTCCAACCCCTCTTGAAGCCATTGTTTTGTCTTCGGTAGCCGGCAAGGCCTTCTTTGCCACGTTCCAAATCTTGTTCTATGCCATTAGACCCATGTGCATCATGACTTTACCAATGTCTTTCATCCATTACATCAACCTGGCCGTTGTTTTGGTATTTGACTTTCTTGTCGTTTCGCTGTTTGGCTGGAAACCGATCTTTTACTTTTTGTTGTCTGACTTTCTTGCCGGATCGTTGCATCCACTTGCTGGCCACTTTATTGCCGAGCACTACGTTCTGGATCCCGAAGTTGAAAACCCTGAAGATCCCGGCAAGATGAAAAACATTGACATTCCTGCGTCCGCAGCCTCGGTGTCTCCAATCAAGTCAACGTCTGCTAGCCCCTCCCTTATTGCTCCCCCAGAGACTTATAGTTATTACGGGCCTCTCAACATTTTCATTTATAACGCCGGATACCACAGTGAGCACCACGATTTCCCGTACGTTGCATGGACCAAGTTGCCCAAACTCAAAGAAATCGCCAAAGAGTTTTATGACCCCTTGCCTTGTCACAGCTCGTGGTCTAAGGTCATTTTTGACTTTGTGCTGGATAAGCGTGTTAGTTTGTACAGCAGAGTGAAGCGTGCTAAGGAAACTGTCGATTCGGATGATTATGAACATCCCGAAAATGATGTCAAATCCAATTCTCCTGCTGCAAAGTTGGCAGCTAAGGCTAAATAGAATTTTTTTTTATTTTTTTTAAAAAAAAGGTGATTTATTGCATTTAAAAATAGAATATTATTGTTATTATTATTAAAGGATATTGATTTAATGAATGTAAATTTCAGTTCTTAGATACAAAGAAGAATAGGTAATATGTAGATGGTATTTTGAACGGAATTTGGACATTTGCGTTACTTTGATTCTGGAACAACAAGACCTGCTCCTTCAGCATTCTCTTCAATAACCGGACTTGGTATCTTTTCGTCAACACTAGCAGCACTCTTTTTGATCTTTCTCGTCATATAAGCATACTCTCCATTCATGGCCGCCTCTTCCATCCTCTTGATCCTCAAGGCCCGCTGTTCCATTGCAATCTTGCGTTCGTAGCTCAGCAGCCCTGTATCGATAACCCAGCACGCGCCCGTGATGACAAACGCCAGCTGGATAAAGGTTCGAAACTGGACCGTCAGGCCTCGGTATCGTGGCGACCATCGCTGGGCTCCGAAATGGAAAGCGACTCCGGAAAGTAGGCCGTAGAAACCTCCTTTAAGACCGCCATGAACAATCTGTTTTTTATTTTTTTTGTTGATTTATTAATTTATGATATTTTTTAGTACCAAGATATTTATAAATACTTACGGTATCAATGGCACCTTGAACCTTTTCTGGTGAATGATGAGCAGGCTTCATTTCAATTTCGTTTCTTTATCAAGCAAATAAAACCAATAAAACCAATAAAACTAGTCCAATTGATGAATCAGTAAATCAGCAACCAAAAAAACCTCGTATTTATATTCCCAGCTTCCCAAAAACCAATTATTTGCCCTTACCCTGGCCTATTATCATCTGCACGCTTTGTTCTTTTGTGTGTGTCAAACGAGTAAAGTTGCCGGGCTTTGACGGGTCTCAATAAAAAAAAAAAAAAAAAA
>JAJLVH010000773.1:0-16629 GCA_030570155.1 Magnusiomyces magnusii
GACAACTGGTTTGAATAACGGTTCAGGAAATGGCTCGGCTGGTGTTGGCTCGACTAATGTTGGTGCAATGGCTAGTGCAGCTTCAGGATCTGAAGTTAGAGATAAAAACGAAGAAGTGAGATATGGAGCAAATCAACCTCAACCGTTACAAAACCAACAAGTTCAACCACAAAACCAACCACGACAAGTGGGTAAAGGAATAAGACGGGGATCAGACCCGCTTTCAGGATTCCATAACCAAAAAGGAACGTTAACTACGGCAACCAAAAGTAATAATGGAATGATGGAAGCAGAAGGAAGTAATGTGATGAACAGTAGTAGTAGCAGCAATAGTAGCAATGGGAGTGGAAATGCTAATGGAAATGAAGTGGAGGGTAGTTTTAACGTCAACAATATCAAACCAAATTTATTGACAACAGTTGGTGAATCTAGTTCAAGAGTTTAAAAAAACCGTTTTTATTTTAATTTTTTGTTATTTATTTGTTTTTATTCTCTATAATTGACAACAAATGTCAATGTATTTATTTTCTTTTTTTGTTCTTTTCATGGAATATTCCATAATTGCTTTTTTTAGTGTAATAGAAACGATTAAATCTAGGATAATGAAATTGATTAAAAAATGATAAAGAGTTTATTTGTCACTGACTTCATGATGCTTGTGTAAAGCTTCAGCACTTAAACGAGTTGGTAAACCAGCCTTCTTTTCACGTTCTTCTTCTTCAGCAGCAATAGCTTCCCAACCACCATCTTGGTTATCTTCTTCAACAACCAAATTATAAGATTTTGCCGACAAAAACATGGAACCGAGCAAAATGACGACCGACAAAGCTTGAGCATACATTCTAGCTTGAACAATTTTCTGAGACTTTGTCATAAGCTTGTCACGGTTGATCCACCAAAAAGATCCACCAAGAGAAGTTGCCCACAAACCAAAAATGATTTTGTACTTGTGTTCCGCCAAATCGTACATGAGACGATCGTGGAACGACAAATCCTCCAGACGCTTCTTTTCCTTGACAACGTAATCAGCAGACTGACCAAACCCGTATTGCTTTTCGTCAAAGGCTCTAGAGGCCCATTCAGCGTTGGTGACGCCAAATAAGATGGGAGGTGCAAGACCGAAAAAGGTGCGTGTTGTTGCCGTCAGTGTGTTGTAAACAGAAGATTTGCGTCGTAAAACTGCAAACAAACCGGCACTAAAGACGGCACCAACAAGAGCACCTTTAAAGAAACCGCCAGTGATGGCGCTGCTGTATTCTTTGACTTCTTCTTTAGAAACTTTTTTCATTTTTTAAAAAAAAACTTGTTGGATATTGGTTATTCGTTTGGATGAGGGATTAAAAGGTATCAATTGAAATATTTTTTCAATTATCTTCAATTTATTTTTATTTATTGTGACGATGAAAATGAAGAAAACAAAAATCAAAGGAAATTGGTATCTTTTTATACTTTTTACGAAAATCGGGGTGTTGCCGATAACACAGCTTTGGACCGATTTCGTGATTGTAAACGTTTGCTCTTTTTTTCCAGGTTTGCACGCGTTGAGCCTCACGTTGTTATGCCTGGAGGTGCCGCGCGGAGCACGTGAGGTTAATTGATTCAGTTTGATTAGTTTCGTCAGCTATACCGTCCGTTATCCGACCACCAGCGAGGTGAGCCTCACGCACCGGCACTCGATAAGTGAAGGGTTGTATATGTATGCGTGGAATAACTGTAAAAATTGCTGTTTTGATGGGTATTGAGCCGCACATGACGCAATCCGACAAGCCGTTTGTCGTTAACCAAGTTAGTTAAATTTAGTTTGATAACGAAGTTGATAATTAACTGAATTAGTTTAGTTTAATTTTTTATCACATGATATTCACAGTATCTGTATTATGTGACCATACATACATAGCAATGCAACATTTTAACAAATGTTTTTGACTTTTCGTTTTTTTCTTTTTGCCATTGACAAAAAATTGTTTTTTTTTATTTTTTGGTTTTTTATTTGTGTTTTTGGTGAGTTTTTAGTTGATTGATTTAAGGACTTTTTGGAATCATTAGTTATTAACAGCTTTGTTTAGTCACGTTAAAATACAAAATCGTTTTGTTTACTTTGTTGAAAAAAGAAAGAATAAATTGAAAATTTGGGCTTTTGAATCGTCATATCGATCTATAACATATATATATTTCTGTTAAAACATTTGGTTTTGATTTGAGAGAGTGAAAATTTGTGAAAATTTGTGAGTGGAATTTTGGTTTTTATTGAATTTTTTGTTGATGAACTTTTTGTTGATTTCCTGACGGACACATCACCTATTATGACTGTTGAGAATATGGTTTTTTTTGAAAAGAAAGTGGGTTTTACTGGTGTGGGTTTTGGCTGTTTTTGTTTGTTGATTTGTTTGTTCGTTGATGGTTATTGAAGTATTGATTGGTTTTATTTGGCAACGGTTGGTTCAATCAGTGTTATAAACGACATTACAAAAACAAACCTCGAATTTCTTGATGAATGAGAAAAAAAAAACATAATCATGTTCAATGGGCACTCTAGGATATCTGTGTTTCTGAAGGATTATCTTCATTTTCTTGTTCATTCAATCGGTTAAAGAAAAAAACGCGTTTTTATTAACTTTGTGGTTTTGAGTCGGATTACAGATTTTATTTGATTTCGTTTTATTTTATTCCCAGTTTAGATTTTGCAATGTGTAAGGATTTGGTTTTTTGTTTTTTTTATTCAAGGTTGTTTGGTGTTTGGAGTTGAAGGCAGTATCTAGAACCCAAATCGACATTGAACTATTTCGCCATCATCAATCTTTGGTTAAACTGACTTTTTTTTTTTTTAGCTTCTTATCATCCTTCTGATAGATCCTATCGTAGAGGTGTAAGTATTGTTTTTATTTATAAATCATGATTCAATCACTAACAAGCACTTTAGTCCCCTCCACGTTCTCAATACGGTTCTTCTAGACATAGTTATGGCCGCTCGCGTTCAAGATCTTATTCTCCAGATCGTAGAAGCTATTCAGACAACTATTCAAGCGACAGATACCGAAACCGTTCAAGAGATGATCGTTATTCGTCTTTTGACAATGGTGGCAGCAGATTCTATAACAATAACCATGATGTCAACATGTCTTCTTCTTCTTCTGGTCCCAGTTCTCAAGAACGTCGCGTTTTTGTTGGCAATCTTGCTTATGATGTCAAATGGGCTGAATTAAAGGATTTTATGAAGCAAGGTAATTATTATTGTTTTTTTTTTTTCCTTGTTTTTAACACAATTCGTTTATTAACAATTGTTTAGCCGGCGACGTCGTTCATGCTGATGTTTTGACTCTTCCTAATGGAAAATCCAAGGGTTGTGGTATTGTTGAATACGCAAGTGCTCAAGAAGCTGAAACCGCTGTTGAAAAGCTTTCCAACCTGACTCTTAACGGTAGACCCATTTTTGTCCGTGAAGACCGTGAATCCGAAAACAAGGCTGCTGCTAATCCTCGTCCTCGTTTCGGTGGCCGTTCCAGTGGTGGCAGCAGCAGTGGTGGCGGTGATCCTACTCAAGTCTATGTTTCCAATATTCCTTTCAACGTCACTTGGAGAAATCTTAAGGATCTTTTCAAGATTGCAGGTTCTGTTATTCGTTGCGACGTTTTCCAGGTTCAAGGACGGTCTAAAGGCACTGGTGTTGTTCTTTATGAAAACTCTGCTGACGCATCTAATGCCATTTCTAGACTCAATGGCTATGAATTCCACGGCCGTCCTCTTGAAGTCCGTCTTGACAGATACTTTCGTCCTGACACTTATAAAAGCAGATTTGGCAACGCTCCACGCGTTTCAGGTGGCCGTCCTGGGTTCAATAGCGCTCCTGTTAAGCGATCTTCTTTTACTGACGGAGTTAAAGGCGATGGCCCCGTCAGCGATACCATTTATGTTTCCAACCTTCCTTGGGCTACCACTGATCTCGATCTTGTTGAGCTTTTCCAATCTGTTGCCACTGTAATCAAAGCTGAGGTTCAATATGAAGTCGATGGTCGTTCAGCTGGTGCCGGTGTGGTGAAATTTGATACCCCTGCTTCTGCTCATATTGCAGTCGAAAAACTTAATGGTTATACTTATGGCAACAGACCTCTCAACATTTCGTTTGCAACATATCCAAGCAATTCTGATGTTGGAAATGGAATTGATGAAGTTCCTACTGCTCCTTCTAACATTCCTTCAGCTCCTGCACCTACAAATGATCAATCATTTGGCGACCGTTTAACTGAGCAAGGATTCAATGACCACGCTAACGATCAGATTTTTTCAAATGAACAAAGCTTTTCTAATGAACCCACTTTTTCTAATGAACCCAATAATGAACCTGCTTCTTCGTTTGCTGCTTCTTCTAATGCTACCGCTTCTGAAAATGCGATTGCTCCTTCTGTTTAGTTGATTTTTTTTTTAAATTTATTTTAAATTATATGTTTGTTTTACTTTATATATATTTTTTATCAATTAATCAATAATGTAAATGAAATTGAATCAAGTGTTTAAGACATATTGCTATCAAATAAAAAAAAATAAAAACGTTGAAAAAGGTTTCATGACAAACGAAGGATTCAAATCCTTGTCTACGAAGAGACAGGAATATTGAATTTACGCCTCAGACCAACTCGGTCAGATCGCCTTTATCATTCTAAAAGATTTAGCCAATGTGTAGTTTTATGCTTTTTAATTTAGCAGGTCAATAGGATTCCATAACATTTCTTGAGCTGCAGGCCATTGATACTTAGAATATTGCGTATTGGTTTGGTCACAAGGATCAACGGTATCATAGATTTTGAACCCAGAAGAACAGCTACAATTGTGAGTTTGATTGAGTACCATCTACTTGAAACAAAACAAGAACGAGTTGGACGGGTATATTTTGAAACGGATATACTGAGTCTCTTGAATAGTTTAAGTGGTTTACAAGAAATTGTAAGCTTTGTCTCTGCCGGGAGCATTAAGAAAAAAAAAAAAAAAAACTACTAACGACAATGAAATTGGTTTCCCTGATTTTCGTAAGCTAGCATTAGGTCTTTTACTTAAACTGAAGGAGCATTAGAAAAAAGACAAAATTGAAAAGATTTTAATAGCTCAATTATAACAAATTAGACTCACCAGGTTGAGTTGTTGAACAAAACTGGTACTTAAACCAAGTACCTGATTTGTTGAAACTTAAAACTTGTTGAAAATTGGTCCGTGACTATTTATTTCTAACAAAAAATAAATAAACAAATTTTTATTTCTTGAGCCATGTCAATTTTTTGTTATTTTTTGTTTTCTTCGGTTCGGAATTAAAAATCATGTTGCTTTTTTGGTGTTCATTTTTTTTGATTATTCAAGATTTCGGTAACAAAAAAAATTAGTATTTAAAAAGAACGAAAAATCGATTTTGAATTTAAATTGGAATTGAACTTTTTTTGGTTCTAGTTTTAAGTGTTGATCAATTAAAATCAATTAAAATCAATTAGAATCATTTTAAATCAATTAAATCGTGGTCATGATTATGTCCAATCAATTGAGTCTAGCCAATTGTCTAGTTAAGTTCAACCATGTTGAAATTGTAAATTCCAATATTTCATAGCTCGGTTCAAGACAAAAAAATCAAATGACTTTTTTTCTTTTTTTTTTTTTTTTTTTTGTATTTAAAGAATTGAAAACTTCATGAGTTTTTTTTATTTTTATTTTTATTTTAAATCAAAAGAAATCAATAAATTCATTCATGTCTTTAAACTCGACTTTACCTTTTCAAGCTCATTATTTCGGTAAACCTTTGGCTTCGGTCTTTGCGTTGCCTAAAGATATTCCATTACACGAAGCTTCAGATGGTTTCTTAACTTCTTGGTATCCGTTCTTTATGGATATCAAAGTGCCTCTTTTCATTGCAAGCGCTTATACTATTCTTGTTCACACCGCCAATCATTATCGCAAACATACTAAAGAACCTTTGGCTATTGCTAAGACTCAAGCTTTTAAATGGTTTGTTTTGGCTCATAATATTGGATTGTGTCTTTATTCAGGTTGGACCTTTCTTGGAATCTTTTCTTCAACTTATAATACTTCTAACGAAATAACCAAAATGTACATCAATTCCGTTTTTGGCAATTTTAATGGTTCAGCTCAATCTAATAATAAAATCAGCAGTGGTTTGTGGCCTGCACTTTGTGATTTGGATGACGGTATTTGGAGCCATGGTCTTGCTTATTATGGGTATTACTTTTATCTTTCTAAATTTTATGAAGTCTTTGATACTATCATTATTCTTGCTAAAGGTCGACAATCTTCTTTGCTTCAAACCTATCATCATGCTGGTGCGATGCTGTCCATGTGGATTGGTATGCGATACGCAACACCTCCGATTTGGGCTTTTGTCATGTTGAACTCTTTGATTCATACAATCATGTACTTTTACTATACACTATCTGCTCTCAAAATCAGGGTTCCGAAAATCCTGAAAACTCTTTTGACTTCGGTCCAAATCTGTCAATTCTTTGTCGGAGGTTCATTGGCTGTTTCTGCACTGTTTGTGTATTATCTTAAGCCATCGACTGGAAAGTATAACCCATGCATCCAAGATGCAGGTCAAGCCGTTGCTTTGTTTTTCAATGTTGCGTATCTTGCTCCATTGACTCGGTTGTTTGTCAGATTTTGGATTGATTCCTATTCAAAGAAATCGAAAAAAGGTTTGAAAACTGATCCAATTGATCCAATTGATACAAAACAATCATTGTCCACTTCTTCATATTAAAAAAAGATCTAGTTTCAATCTATTTAACTAATGTAACGGAAAATAAATTTGTATAAATGTAAAAAATCATATTTGCAATCTCGTCTATGACATCATTTCCTACTGGCGGCTTTTTGCGAGCAACTTTCTGTTTTTACTCGATTCTTTCTTTTTATATATATATATTTTTTAAAAATTTGGTTTTCTTTCTTTTTCTTTTTTTTCACGACTTTGAGCTTGGGTCGGTTTGAATCTCAAAATTAAAGTTTCTTAAAACGCTCTTAAAAGCGAAATTTTTTTTTGCGTTTTTAAGAAAGAACGAAATTAAGATTTCGATTGATAATTGATTAAAATACCATCAAGTCTCTAGTACTTTTTCAAGTCTACCAAATATCAATTTAATACCATTGATTAATACCAAAAGACTTACCGCAAGTCTTATCTGTTATCAAAACCAAATATCCAATTTAAAAATGGGCTCCGGTGCTTTCGATCATGGCCTCACCGGCAAAGCCCTTCTCTATTTCACCACCGTCTTTGTCTCTTTAGGCGTCTTTCTCTTTGGCTACGACCAAGGTGTCATGTCTGGTATCATCACCTCGCCTTACTTTTTGGACTACTATAACCAGCCCTCACGTGCTCAAATCGGCACCATGGTTGCAATTCTAGAAGTCGGCGCTTTGGTATCTTCTTTGTTGGTTGGCCGTGTTGGCGATATCATTGGCCGTCGCAAGGCAATCATGTGCGGTTCAATCATTTTTGTTGCTGGCGGCGCTATTCAGTCGTTTTCCATTGGCCTCAAGACTATGATTTTGGGCCGCACGATTTCTGGTTTTGGCGTCGGCTTTTTGTCTACAATCGTGCCTGTCTATCAGTCTGAAATCTCGCCTCCTCATAATAGAGGCAAATTGGCTTGTATCGAATTCACTGGAAATATTGTAGGCTATTCGTCCTCAGTTTGGGTCGACTATTTCAGTTCTTTTATCAAGTCTAATGCTTCATGGCGCTTTCCTTTGTTTTTGCAGTGTGTCATGGGCAGTCTCTTGTTTTTGGGCTCCTTTGTTATTGTCGAAACTCCCAGATGGTTGCTTGATCATGATCATGATGAAGAAGGTATGCAAGTTATTGCTAGTTTGTATGGTGGTGGAGATGTCTACCATCCTTCTTCTCGTCAAGAGTTTAAAGATATTAAAGAATCTGTCTTTTTAGAACGGTTAGAAGGTCATCGTTCATACGCTCAAATGTGGAAAAAATACAAGAAGCGTGTGCTAATTGCCATGTCTTCTCAAATGTTTGCTCAGCTCAATGGCATCAATGTCATTTCGTATTATGCACCTCTGGTTTTTGAACAAGCTGGTTGGGTTGGCCGTCAAGCCATTCTCATGACTGGCATCAATTCAATTGTATACATCATTTCTACTATTCCTCCATGGTACCTGTCCGACAGGTGGGGTCGTCGTTTTATTTTGCTATCTGGCGGTTTGGTTATGGGTATATCATTATCGCTCATTTCTTACTTTATGTACCTCTCACTCAGCTACACTCCCATGGCCGTTGTTGTTCTTGTCATTATTTACAATGCTTTCTTTGGTTACTCTTGGGGTCCTATTCCCTGGCTTTATCCTCCTGAAATTTTGCCTCTTAGTGTTCGTGCTAAAGGTGCTTCATTATCGACTGCATCCAACTGGTTATTTAACTTTATGGTTGGTGAAATGACTCCAATCCTTCAGGAAACCATTACTTGGCGTCTCTACCTCATTCATGCCTTTTCCTGCATGTGCTCATTCATTTGTGTTTACTTTTTGTACCCAGAAACCATGGGCGTCAATTTAGAAGACATGGGTTCACTATTTGGTGACAAGTCTGTTTATTCTTCTGGTTTATCGTCATCTGCAGCATCTGCTATTGGAAACGCTGACGCACATTCTATTTTGTCACAAGACATTTTGGGAGGCCGAGTAGGACCTGATTCTCCAGTCCTTCAACCTTCAGCAGCATCCATTGCGCGCGGTGGACCAATGCCGCCACGTTCTAGGTCTAGTTCTGTTGGTGGAGGCAATGGATACTCTATGTTGAATGGAAATGCACCATCTGGAGGGCCACCTAATCAAGGAAGTTACGCAGCAGCGTTGGCTAATGCTACATCTACGACCAATGCTTCGTCACCATTAATACATAGCCGTGGACCAAGTTATGACGGCAATGATGACGATATTGGTGATAATAAAAATGAATCCAAAGATGGACCAGCTATAACAGTTTCTGGATTTTTTGGTCGAATTTTTAAAAAGGGACGTGAAGAAGATTTGGAATCAGCAAATCGACCATTATTGAATGGTGACGATAATTAGATAGAATTGTGAATAATTTAGTTGAAATTTATTTATTTAAGTTATTGAAATTTTATTTATTGAAATTGAAACTCCGAGTTAATTGAAATCAAACCCACCCTGTGAAATCATCTCGAGATAATGGTTTACTTCTCATTAAACTGTTTTCATCGTACGATACCCTAAGCTGTCTCAATCGCTTTTGCAACACGACCTCACGGACGTATTTATGACGATACGAGTCGACATCAAAAACGCGAAGCAGGCCACGGTGCATGGTATAAAATGAGCTGATTGGTTCGTACAGTTTGTTTATTGTGTACGGAAATGTGGGGTTTGTGAGAGGGTTTGGCGAAATAGTTGTTTCAGTGTCATTTGGGTTTGGGTATGGTCCGAAATAGAGACTAAACATCAATATTTGACACAGTTTGGATTCGTCAGCTTTATTAAACCCATCAAAATTAACGTGCCCTTCCGACAACAACTTGAACCTTGGCGACATGAATGTATAAAGCGGACAATAGATTTCCAAAAACTGGAGGTTTGGCATTTTGGTGAGCATCACTTGGAAAAGGTATTCCCATAAGAATGGTTGCGTGTGTCTTGTGCGTCTTCGTAAGCTTTGGTAAGGTTCATGTGGTTCATTCGAGGTTTCGTTGAGATTTGAATTTTCGTTCAAGTTTACATTTTGATTTTCATTTTGATCATTATTTTCATTTTGATTTAAAAGCTCCATAAATATTTCAGCATCACTAGTTTGTGGCTCAAAATAGTTGGCAGGATCTTTTACCAAAAAAGGATCAATCACTGTTTGAATCAACACTTTGAAAAATTTCTTGTCGTGGTGGGTAGACAAATTGAGGTCTGGGTATTCTTGTAGTGCAGCCGATTTTATATCTTCTAAACTAAGCGATTTGATGGTTTTTTGTTTTTTAATCGGTTCGTCATTATTATCATCTAACAAATCAGATATTCTTTTCAAAAACTTATAAATCGGTTGAACAGTTCCAGTAAAATGGGCATCATCTGTAGCATGTGGAGAATCATTAATGATAAAAGACTTTACAGTTTCAAGGGGCGCGTTTTTCAAAAGCCTCAAACTTGCAGTTTTTTGGGAAACACTAGTGAATGAGAGTTGGAGCCAAGAAAGTGTGGAAAAGATGTCAACGGGTTTAGGTTCAGACGTGAATTGAGGATAAGATTCATCAAATTGATCAATTTGGTTGGATTGGTTCAATGGGTTTGACTGATTGGACAAAACCAAAAGGTTGTTTGCGAATGAAAAAGGCAGAGTTAAAGCTTCAAGTCTTGGAAATTTGAAATATTCAGTTATTTTGGCAATATCGAGTTGATTCAAAGACGAAGGAAATTCAAGTCTTGTAGTTGAATTTAATGAAATATATTCAAATCTATTATTATTATCATTATAATTATTAGGAAAAAGACGATGATATTCAAAAAGCAGTTCTTGTCCAACAGGTATCATGTGAGTAGAAGTTTCGGCAGTTGAAAGTTCATGGAAAAGAAGGTATCCTTTAGTAATCTGTTTGGGTAGCTGAGACAATAATAAAACGCTTTTACTGACCATAAGTCTAGGAATATCAGGTTCAAAAGTTGTAGGATCATTGCATAATTTATGTTCAGAAGTAAAGAAATAAAGCTTCGGAAAATTAGGAATTATATCAATGATTGACTCAAGAATAGAAAAGTCTTCAATTTTAAAGTCCAAATGTTGAAGATTTGAAAGGCTTGTTAATAATGGAACAATTGGTTTGGCATTGAAAGTTTCGCTGAGTGAAGATATTTCGACATATGTGATCATTTTGCCAAATGGGGTATTGATGATTCGATCATATTCAGTAGGAGTCAAATAAGCCAATTTGACCTTCATTTGAATATTGTGGATTGGTTCACTGAAAATGTCTTTTTTGTCGATATCTTCATTATCTTTATCATACTTGATTAGATTGTTACGAACAAGCCGGTTACAGTTTTCAACCAACGAAGGACTGTATTGATCAGTAGTTTGAGGCAAAAAGACCAAAGTTTTGAGCTGAGCAAAATAAGTTTTCAACATATTTGAACTACTAAACAAAATATTTTTAGGGTATTTCAAACTGAAATGCAAAGTTCTAACTGAATGAGAGAGAAACCAAGATTTATATCTTTCAGGAACTGCAAACACATTGAAAGGAACAATGCGGGCTATTTGAGTGACAACAGGATCCAGCTTTCCTAAATTGTATCTGTCGCCAATTATCATGCAATGAGACCATGATTCAGGACGGTAAATGTCTTGAAGGGTCGTAGAAACTTGGCCAAGATTGGTTTTGTCTTTTGCAGTGAGGTAATGACATAGTTCTAAATGGATATCAGGTATCAGCGTCTCAAAGTTCAGCTTTTGCGAATTCATTGTTGTTGTCGTTAATGGATCGAAAAGTCGCAGTTCAAGAAAAGGCGTAGGTTTTATGTCTGGCACTAATCGGTGATAATGCGGGGAAAACTACGCTAGCGCTTGGACAATAGATTAGTATCAAACGTGGGGGTCATGTGTGTAATCAAAAATAACAAAATTACCAGCGTATATATGAAAACGTCAGAGTAAATATGGGTCTACCACACAACTATCAAAGGCCAGGCAAGCCCCAACAAAAGGAACCAAATCAAGACCAATTGCAAGACGTGTTTATTGGTTTATTGATCCATTCGTGATTATCACCCTCTGCATCACCAAATCCGCCAATCAGATCAAAGTCGCGATAGTTTGTTGAACGGGATTCTTTTTTTCTGTGGCAACAAAACATTTCTTCCTACCTTTCACTTCAAGTCCTATTCATGTGTGCTTATTGACTTGTATTTTATTGTTCTACAAAATGGATTCTCACACATTGAATCCACATTCAATGCCTTCTTCTTCTCCAGATTCAACCCCTTCTCAAAATTCAGCTTTTTCTCGTCCTCATACTCCAGCAAGTCTTTCTCAAAAACTACATCTATTCCCAACAACCTCTTCTTCTGCTTTACCATCATACATGTCCAATATCTCAACTTCTTCTCCAATATCCACTTCTTCTACACCATCTACAAACAATGCTTCTCCTTCTTCTCTAAATACCCCGTCTTCCTCGGCTCAAAAGGATCCTCCGAACCCGTTAAAAAAGTATTTTTCCAACCAACAAAACCTTCCTCCTTTGCCTCCTGGCGCCAAGGAACGAATCCCTCCAAAATCCTCCGTCATCAAAACTGACAAACCTAGACCTCACGTTTGTACAATTTGCACCCGCTCTTTTGCCCGCTTAGAACATTTAAAACGTCACGAACGGTCTCATACTAAAGAAAAACCGTTCCAGTGCCCTGTTTGCGAACGTTGTTTTGCTCGTCGCGATCTTTTACTTCGCCATCGTCAAAAACTGCATGCGTCTTTTCCTTTAGATCCTCCTCGTGCGCGTGGCGGAAATAAGCGAAAATCTGTTTCCGCAAGCAGTGCCGGCGTTACTAAGTCTACTACCGCCAATTCTAATAATTCTGGCTCTACTGGTTCTGCCAATGCAGTGGCTGCAGCTGTGGCAAATAACAGAACTAATGCTAGTAATGATACCAACAAAAATAGTCCAAACAATGTACAAACTTCTGCTGCAAATACCCCAGGTTCCGGAAAATCTTTAGACCCCACATCTCTAGATCAAACTTCAAGCGGAGGCGTGAACACACAAGCCACGTTTCCGCAATCACATTCACACTTTCAAAACAATTTCAACAATTCAAGTTTGAATTATCAAAACAGTCCAAATCTTCCGTTCATGCTGCAAAACATGGATCGTTCAAATTCCGTTAGTTTGAATAATGACTTGGTAAGTTTTTTTTTTTTTTTTCACTTTTATTGTTTTACTGAAAACTGTGTTTCATTCATTTATAATCATCTTTTTGCATTAATTTGTCATATCGAAAAAGGTCACAAGATTTCTTTTTTTTTTTTTCTAAATTAATTTTTTTTTCTGGGGAAATGGAACGGCTTTAGCCCGGGGTAAAAACCAGTGAAACGTCAAATTGATGATGACGATGAAAAATTACTTTTTCAGTACCCAACTATTCAAACCATCTAACTCATTATTTTAGAATTCTACCATCTTTTCAACACCTAACTCTTTACATGGAATTTCAGACGGTTTGGAAAATAACTATGGTGACTTTTATGGTTTGGTCAATTCTTCGCCAACTTCCATAAACAATTTGGTTAATACCCAATTCATGTCTGGAAATTCAATGCAGTTTGCAAATGGGTCTAATCCTTCAACTTCTCAACCATCTTTTCTTAATTCTGTTAATCAAAACAAACTCAAAAATGGAAATTCCAATATTACAAATGATATCCGTACACGACGCAACAGATCTGCTTCTTTTTCTGCTGCAAGTGCAACTTCGTATTCTAAATACAAAGATATTGCCCAAATGAATTCCCAAAACAACATGTCTGCAGAATGTCCTGCACAAGTTGATTTTGCAACTCCACAACTTGTCCCTGCAACTTTAGCTGAAAACGATGCTGATATTCCAGCCGATGATATTCTAAATACTAACGATCCATTGTTTATTAACCCACAACTTCTTGATCCATGCTTTGATTCAAACTTTTTTTTGTCAAGTTCTTTTACTAATGGATCAGAAAATCAAAACCTTGGAAATTCCAAATCTTCTGAAAACCAACAAGATATGAGTCCTTCTCATACCTCTCTGTTAGAACTTGATAATACTGATTTCTCTTGGCTTTATCCCAATACCAACGGTAACAAACTTGATAATTTTGGTTCAAATGAAAACATTTCTTTTAATGGTGAAAATAATAATAATAATCAAGAATTTTCTGGAAGAAATAAAATCATGTCTCAAATGGCTCGTGGAAGTCTTGCAAATACATTGAGTATGGGTAATCAAGCATCAAACACACAAATTGGCAACAACGATTTAATGTTTTCGAATCCTTGGGAGTTTAATACTAATGGAAGTACCCAAAATTTAGATTCTCTTGGATCAAATCAGTCAAATCAACAATCAAATACTGAAGTGAATAACTTTAATCAAGCCAATTTAATTAATACATTAAATGGCCAAGATTCTTCTTCTCAGCATCATCATCGTATCACTCCTCAGCTTCGTACTCATATCATTAACACCTTGTCTACGCCTACACCTTTTGACACAATTCAAACTCAAATTTTACCTTCGACTAAAGAACTTCAACTTTATATTGACGCATATGTTTCCAATTTTGATAAACATTTGCCATTTCTTCACCAAACTCTTGAGTTTACCGAAGAAAATGTGGCATTGGCACTTGGCATGGCCGCAATTGGCGCTTTATACTTGTTTGAACGCCAACAATCTG
This sequence comes from Magnusiomyces magnusii, assembly GCA_030570155.1. Lineage (NCBI taxonomy): Eukaryota > Fungi > Ascomycota > Dipodascomycetes > Dipodascales > Dipodascaceae > Magnusiomyces > Magnusiomyces magnusii. Next base: position 14,444 of record JAJLVH010000773.1, read on the forward strand.
CTGCCATTTTTGAAGTATCTCGATGTTGTGTGCATGTATACCTTGAATCGCGCCGAGAACGAAAAGTTGAGTCAGAACATGAGTCTACGCCTCTTTGGCTTGTTCAAGCACTATTACTTGGTGTTATTTATGGATTATTTAATGAGGAAACGATGGCAAATACAATTGCGGTTGCTCAAGCAGATGCTGTCATTGCGTTGGCCAAATCGGCTGGTCTTCATCATTCACCTAAAAACTACACTACGGCTCCTGATGCATCACATTCAACAATTAATGAAAAATGGGAATATTTTGTTAAAATTCAAGAACGGATTCGGACAATGCATGTTGTTCATACTATTTCGTGTTTATTGGCAACGGGGTATAACATTAATACAAAGCTGAAAAATTCGGATATTCGTTGTGGATCGCCATGCGACGAAAGTTTATGGAGAGCTTCTTCTGCTAATGATTGGTGGTCGATTATCCAACAAAAAGAAAAAGAAGGGTCAATAGAGAGTGCGATAGAAGGATTAGATTTTATCGATTGTTTGTCACGATTATTAGAAGGAAACACCTTAGTTGGTGAAATCCCACATTTTACATTATTGACACTTATTTATGCCGTTCATTTTGATATCCATCAACGCAGAATAGAACATGACAAGCTTATAGCTCAAAACCCGTTTCATTTTTCACAAACAAGAGACGAAAAAGGTATACAAACAAAAAGGTTCAAGAGCGAGTCTGAAGTGCATTGGTTAGAAAAAGAAAAACAGCGAACAGAGTCGATACTTCGTGCATGGGAAACCACATGGTCATTATCCCCTGACGCTTCACTTATTCCCAAAACTTCAGATGGATCACTTATTTCAGACTCCATTCCCATGTCAAGCTTGGCGCATGTACGACTTTATCTTGATTTGCGAAAAACCAAAGAAGCGTTTTGGAAACGTGATTTTGCAAGTATGGGTCACGAACTGGATATGCTTGCAGCTCCTGTTCTTTCTCCAGATTCCAAAACTTCAAATCATAAGCATTTTGACGCACTTTTGGAAGCGGCATCGTATGCAGCCGATACGATTTCTCTTTGGGAAAAACACGCAGCGCGGTGGTCTTTGCAAATGACAGCATCAGAAACATTTATTCATAGTAATATGGCACTGTTTGACTGCGGACTTGTTGTGTCGGAATTTTTTCATAGGCTTGAAAAAAGAGATGCGGCGAGTTGGCAAGAAGATGAAAGATTGTTAGTGAAGCGGTTAACAAAGATATTTTTCAGGGTTTTTGATGTTTTGTTTACGAGACCTGAAGTTATGAAATCTGAAAACGAGTTTCAAAACCAGCAACGACGGTTTAATGGGATGACTAATTATGAAAGTTCGGGCAATGCTATTGCGGATTTCACGACAATGATGATGAATGGATCTAATGGAAATGTGAATATGAATAATATTAATAGTCCTAATGTCATGATGATGATGATGCAACAACACATTCCCATGAGTATTATTGCATTAACTGCAGTGTCAAGGATTCTTTCTACAATTTACATTTGGCCTTTTTCGTTGATCATGGCACAAGCTTTGCGAGCCAGAATTATGCAAATTCGGTCTGAAGCGGTGCAGTTCAATAATGGCAACGGTAATAGAAATAACAGTGTTGATGGAAACAATAATGGAAATTTTGCGAATTCGGTGAACAGAAATATGGCAACTGGTGGATCTTTTGGTTTTGGAAAGAATGGAAATAATATGAATATGAATACCAACAGCAATAACATGAACATGAACAATATGCCATTAAATGTCGTCAATATGGCTAACTTGATGAGCCAATTTGGAATGGGAAATTTCAATGACATGAATGTATCTCAGTTTGTTACATTGTTGAATCAGATGAAGCAAATGGGTATGCTTCAAAATATGAATGCAGACGGAAACAATAACAATAATAACAATAATGGAAATAAAATAGATCCATTTACGTTTTTGCAGCATTATTCAAATTATATGAGCCAAAACAATAATACCGACTTAATGAGTGACAATAAGCGAGAAAGCAATACAAATGAAGTTGACCAAGCCATTAACTATTCCAACCAACAAAATTATGAAAATGAAGATTCAATCAAAGATTCGTCAATGAGTCCTGGAATTGAAAATGATTCGCCAAACAATTTGTAAAAATAAAATAAAATAAATAAA